>JAQBSW010006233.1:0-50322 GCA_029291075.1 Eudiplozoon nipponicum
GGTAGTGACCCAAGGGCCTCTACAACGTTTTTTTTGTTGACTTCGAATATAACTGTTTTTCCGAGGTCGAAGTTTGGATGTATGCTCATGCTTTGTTTTGATACAGAAACATCTGTTTTACTATATTTAGATCTATCACTGATAAATTATAAGAATAAAATTTTAAATTGACCACAAATAATTATTGCAATTGATATTACGCGAAGGATCGCAAAATTGAAACATGTTTTGACGTTGAGCATTCCCATTATGTTTTAATAAATAGTTTGTAACAAATCTTATTTTGATATAATGGATAATAGCATTAAGTGTGAGGCTTCAGAGCAATTGATCGAAAGACATGAAAGTTAATCTAAGGGAAACTGCTGAAATGAATGAGAAATTTGTTTTTAGGAATTATTTGATCATTTTAGTTGTTTTCGAAATACGACTCTGGCATCTCAGAGATCTATCTATATTAGTGGTAAAAGACCGTATTCGAAAGAAGACGATTGCTCCAGGACCAAATTGCGGAACCGTCCACAAGATATGTAGACCGCACTAGTCGCAACTAAATTGACATCGATATACGTCTCACTACATACAGACTAGAGGACTGCTTTGATCAGTTTGACGATGCAAAATCTTTTCAAAGTAAGAAAATTTATCGACCCAACAAAAATTTTTGTCTCGGACTGTTGGTCATCGGCGAAAAAATATTTAGAGGAAGATAGATCATGATCAATGCATCGTATAATTTATTTGAGGTTTTGGTGGAAAGCAGCAAAGAAGTCACCTGCTAAAATAAACAGAGCAAAAAACAGACTTTCTATGTCAGAAAATTATTGAAATTGGTTGCCCATCTATCCTTGCGTAATAAGCGCAACAGCTCGTGTTGTTATCTATCATATTAAATCGAGATCTGGTTTATATTTCCTTTTTTAGATTTTCTAGTGTTCTTGTCTAATCTCATCACTGTAAAACTTCTTTAATTTGGAATTTTTATTTTGTGGATTTACTTTATACCTGAATTTTTAAACATTTTATTCGTGCGCGGACCTATTTAATTTCAAATGTCCTAAAATTTTTTATCCTATTTCACTATTATGAAGCAGATATTGTTATCGCCATCTACTACCTTAATTATAATCCAGAAGCTGTTATCCAATTTTGCTAATCTACAGAAAAATTGACTGATGTCATGGGTTGGAATGGGACCTTATCTGTAAACTGTTCTGTCCCCATTATGAGCCGCACAGTTTTCTCCAGCTCAAAAAATTCAAATCCCAGTAAACACAATCCATTTCTTTGATCCCCCTCTCTTTTATCGTATAAGAAATATTTCTATCGGAAAACGTCGTGCTTTTGTACAATCTACTCACAAATGACTCTCTAAAAACGAGCTTGAATCGCTAAAATCTCAATCTTTCTTGGTTTCGATGGGGAAATTTAAAGTATATTGTGAGAGCTCATTGCTACAGCTGATAACTGGAAAAATAGAAGATCTCAGACAGCGGCGTCGACTTCTTCCGCATTTATGTCTGCTTATCCTGGGTGTAGTAACTCTGAGAAAACCCTGCTTCTCTGTCGTGCTAAGCCTTCCCGCACTTGATGGATCATAATAACGCACAGTGATTTCCCAAAGCATAACTCACCAACCTAAAACCTACCGTGACAATGTGACCGTCCTCATGGCGTAACAATAGCCACCAACGGACCTCATTTTCCAGATTTAAGTGTTGGTCCGTAACCTCTACCTCCAGCCGACATCAAGAACATTGCGGTGGTCCAAGAATTGTCACTTGCGAAAAAAACGATTAGCTCTTTCCTGCAGGGCCAAAAATTAAGAACTCGTGGTCTAGTAAACAACTGAATTCCTCTCTTCCTTTGACACAATCTCTTTTGGCAAAATTTAATCACTAAATTTTACTCACACTCAAATTTAATCAGCTGCAGGCATTTATATTTTCAAACAAGCTCGATATATACCTTCCTGTAGCTTCTCCTACCATAAAAATTGATGATCTTTTCCTCGTCAACGTATATTGCTATTTACGAAGCGACAGAACTGTTAGTCAAGGTGTAGAGGTTAAATTAATTATCGGAGAGATATTAACCTCTCATATAAAAATAGATCAATTTTTATTTTTGGACATTTGATGTTATCGCTGGTTTCGTAAAACAATATTGTAATTTTTGAAAAATATTGTAAAATTTTTTGAAGTTCTTTTGTTCATATTGTCGAAGTTTTGGACTTGTCTTGTGGAAGGAAATGAGAGAGTTTTGATCTGAGTTTCTGAATTGCATAAGCGGGACACTGCGTGGTTCCATCTCCGACTCTTTGTGAATAAAACGTTGTAATCTTCTCGTCGATTGTTGTTTTTACTTATCAGCGAAAAGAACCACAAATTTGCTTTGGGTATCTAAAGGTGTATATTTGTTTTAAGGGCTCAATCATTCCGGTTCAGTAATCCTGTGGACATCAGCGTATCCGGGTAAGCTTACTTATTTGATATAATATATGAATTGCAAGTAATTAAATAATATAATGTCTGGTTTATTAAAAACTGAGGATACAGAGCAGTTGGCTAGCGGACTTAAGGATTGTAGCTTAAGAGATAGTTCAGAGGAACTTAAGTGTTCCAAGATAGATGATCATTCCACATATATGGATTTTCCGGGCCTGGCATCCAAGAGACCCCCTTATGGTAGTGACCTAAGGGCATCTACAAAAAATGGCGACCGCACCAGGATCCTTTATGCGGAAAGATATGATGTAGATGATCGTTTTTGCCGCAATTCTATGGATTGCAATGTTAAGCTCACCGTGTACAGACCAGACAACCATTCTGAATGGGTCGAAGAAGCAAAATTTTATTTTAAACTAAAACGGATGACCGACCATATAGAAAGATTTGCCTCGGCCTGGTGGTGCTTACCTGAGCCATTAAAAAAGAATCTGTTTAGACTCAGGAATTTTGTTACTGAGAACGAACCAGAAAATGCATTTGAGCTTCTAGTAGAAGAACTCCATGGACGATATAAACCCGAGAGGATTGAACGGATGACTGGCTTATTACGTCAGGAAAAGATGGGAAATCTACTTCCATCTGAATTTTATGACAGACTTATTTCAAAATCCATCGGGCTTGATATATCTGAGGAAGTTATAAATAGTATATTTGTAGCAGAATTGCCTGCTAGACTAAGAGCCACCTTGGATGTATATGATACATTGGAACTAGAGTGGCCCAAGAAGCTCAAAGGGTTGGACAAAGTGTATCGTCAGAAGGAACCTAAGGTGTATGCAGTAACCGCAGATTCACGCCTGGAGCAGCAACTCAGACATCTCTCAGAGAGACTCCTGACCATAGAGAATGAATTAAGTACCCTCCGCAGGGATGTGGATTGGATAAAAAACAATAAGGAAAGTTCCAACAGAAGTAAGGTAAATTCTCGGAGTCAACGTTCAAATTCCAAGCATTGGAGAGGCGAATCGCGTGAGAGTGTACAAGGACCACGCGAGTGGTGCATATCGCATCGCAAATACGCCGATTTTGGAAAATGACAGGAGGGGGGATGCACGTTTCCAAAGTTGGGTGGTCCCCGATGGAAAGGAAGTAGTCTTCCTGTAGACTGGTCGAAGCTGCCGGAAAACTAATGAAGCCCCCGCTAATAGGAGCCGTAGGGGGGTTTCGCATGCAAGGCTCCAAGGTATGCATATTCGTGGCATACTAAAATCATCGAAGTTAGGTTCTGAAGCTTCGATGGAAGAGACACGTGGTAATATAGTCCGTAAATCTGTCAGATTTCGGCTGGCAGGTAATCTTAAAGAGGTTGCTGGTTATAGCAACAATAAGTTCGTTATAACTGATGAACTTAGCGGCTTAAATTTCTTAATAGACACGGGTGTAGAGGTGAGCATAGTTCGATCTGATGTGGTGGAAATTGATAGCCCCACATTCGATTACCAACTATGGGCTGCTAATGGAAGTCCAATTGAGTTTAATGGAGTTAAAGAATTGTCATTGACATTGGAGCAGAAATCTCCATTTACGTGGAATTTTCTGGTCGCGGATATAAAGGATAACATCATTGGGATGGACTTTTTGATCCATTTTAATCTCGCTTTAGATCCCAAATCTAGGACCATTGGACAAAGCACTGGGATAGTGACTTATGCTGAGACTGGACCCGTCGTCGCCGATGACTTGGCGGATGTCATCGAGAAACACCTGGCCGTGTTTCTGCCATGCAATGCTAATTGCAAGGGTTTAAAGACAGGCATAGAACACCAAATCGAGTTGATGGAGCCACTACCTTGTTCGCCGAAGTCTCAACCGTTAGCACAACACAAGCAGCAGGTTGCTATTGAAGAATTTAAGAGGTTGAGAGAAGAAGGAATTTGTAGGCGTTCAAATTCCAAATTTGTATCTCCAATAGTGGTTGTTCCCAAACCTGAATCAGGTCAATGGAGGGTTTGTGGTAACTATCGTCTATTGAATTCGGTAACGAAAGGCGATTCGTATCCTCTACCGAACCAGAGTACTTTGCTCAGGGATATAATGGGGTATGAGGTATATACAACGTTAGATCTGCAGAAGGCGTACTATCAAGTACCTATGGAGGCAGAATCTATACCGCTCACAGCAGTGCGATTCCCTGGAGGAGGATCGCATGAATTCTTATGTATGCCTTTTGGGTTGAAGAATGCAAGTCAGACATTCCAGCGTCTGACAGAGGAAGTTCTTCAAGACTGTTCATTTGCTAGAAAACATAGTGCCAAAAAAAGTTTTGCATCTTACTGTGTTATTAATTTAACTGCATAATACACGCAAATTTATTGTCAAATTCAAATTGCAAATGATCGAAACGATTATGGTGATTTTCAATTCCAACACTCAATAATTTAAGCGAGATCATGTACGGAGATTTCTCATGTATTAGGTCTTGTAAAAGATTATTTATAATGTAAATTTTAAAAAATTAAAGTTGATTACTTGCAAGCTTTCCAAAAATAGGTGAAGTAATCGCAGATTTTCCTGATCTATTGTAACACGCAGCTTTGTGTTACAACCCAACGATGTTCAATTTTGACAAATATAGTTCTCTTTAAGGTCAAATAGTCTAACTCTGGTTTTTACGCAATATTTCTCTTAACTGTGATTTTAGCAACAATCTCTGTTAGTTTCAAGCAGTTTTAATTGAGATTTCTTCAACTGCAAATTTAATTGTAATTAATAGGGTTTTGTTTTAAAAATACACACTCGCGCGCTATACGCAGGTGACATGCAGTGGATTTACGTGTCTCAATGCTCATACACTGGATTTGCTTGTTTTACATGCCTTTAACATTTTTTACACAACTACTAACAATTCAGTTGTGATTCTACTGATCCAGACATCAGGAGTTTCCCAATCCTTTATCCGAAACTCTATAGTTCAATGGATTTATGTGATTTAACACTCAAAACCTAGCAAACGGTGGACTAATTAATTGTGGTGCTTATTATGACTGCTTTTACACGATTTCTTTTCATCAATTATCAATGACTATAAACCATATTTCAAACACTTTTCGGATTTATTATTGTGTTTCTTCTCATCAAATATTAGTAACTTTATACTAAACTGCTAATCAGTCTGGATTTATATTCTCGTACTTTTTCAATCATTTACATAAATTCATCACGATTCAGACGATTGTGTTTATTGTGACTACTTTTGTATAAGACATTTAATTGTGTTGACAATATATTTATTTTTTGTCTTCTAGAGCATGGTCTGTTTTGTTTAACAGTGAAATGATTCATGCATTGCAACATTACACTCAATAAACGCCTGATGATCCGGCTAATTTTCTCACTTCACTCTTCGGGAAAAGGTAAGGGAATAATCATGAGTACGGGTAGTAACAATAGCCACCATGGATATGTAGGAATGGGATAATATTACTAAATAGACAGCTACCCCGCAAAACCTATTTCAATAACTACAAAACCTCCTACACTATTATGCTATCCTGAAAATTGTTGATCGGGTTCATCTACACGCATTTCGATTGATTTAAGAGGAGTGTCTGTATGCAATAGATTAATCTTCTAAACTAACAAGATTTTAAAGCCAAACATTTTAGCTTAGATACATAGGTTACAGAAGAAAATGTGCAAATATTTTTCACAAATCTTCTGTGTACAGCCTCTAACATATTAAGCAAATCCTTTTTAATTGGGTTCCAAGAAGCTGCTGCATATTCCAAGATAGGCCTTATCTGAATAATTTACATTTGTAATTGTATTTCTTTTATAAATATATTTCTTATTATCAATACCTATCGCTTTTATGCTCAGTCAAATTTCTTTTCAATGAGCCGTACCAAGTTCTGTAAATTCCTGTCTTTATAATATTTTGATGATTTCATCAACAAATAAATCGTGAGGGTAGATAAAATTTAGATCAGTTCGATTTTCAACGCCTGTGTCGTTTTTAATTAATTTTAAATCCAAGGTTTATTGAATGCTCATTAAAAACGTAAGTGTGTAATGTTATATTTCTCATCAAATATTCAATATTATTTGGATATAAAGGGAAGATCATTTTAAATTCGTCAGCTAATTAACTTATTTGTTTCTTCTGCTTCAATGTTATTATCTGATTTATTTCATACATATGCGTTTACGGATATAATACCGAAATGAATCGATAGGAAATTATATAAACTAAGAATTAAACGAGATAATATAATGAAATGTTTTTTATCAATATTATTGAAAAATGAGGTTAGATTTAATTGACATTGAAAGTAATGATAATCCATCAAAGATCAGAAAGAACCATATTGGGTAAACTAAGGAGCAATCCTAGATTAGGATATAAACGCCTAAAAGATTACAGTAAATGTAAGGAGAAATTAAAAGTCATATTTCCGGTGGATAAAACTGAGTATTATTATATCTGTGATTTGGATAAACTATTCGGTGATTTGAAATGTAGTTCACAGAATAGAAGAAATATTATGAATCTAACTGATCTTTCGGGTAAACAGTGAAACGGCTCAAGAACAATTTGCCGACATATTTCATAAATAAAATTCAAATTTAATTTACGTGGCATTAATTAAAACATACGAAATTTGCCGTTAACCTATGGCGTGCGAGCTTCCGTTTTCGCGCTATATAAACACGGGGCATTTACCATCCTAGTCAGTAGTCACGGTTGATTTCTGCTACGCACTACGTGTACGTGCTGTCTCCTGTCATACTGACTTTATACCTACGCTGACTTCTGGACTTGCTTCACAATCAAAGTAACTAAGTCACGCCAATCTTGTTGCTGCACAACAAGTGAGACGGAGAAACATCTATTTACTGAACCTTGACGTTGCCAGTCACCACAGTATTGTTGCAGATTTTCATCGAGACTATACTCAGCCTTCACACACTCTCGCCGCTGATGTCAACGCAGAACAGAAGGAACACCAGCCAGTTATACGGAGCCGGTCTCAAAAATCTAGGAGTACTTCTGCAAACTGCTACATTATTTGACTTTCTCGGCATTTGCCGGAGAGCGCAATTCCGGCCATAATAATGGCTCCCAACAGTACTAAATTTAAGCCGTCTTGGCATCTCAAAACATTTTAAACGTCGTACGGTATTTACTTCAAGCCATGGCGTTTTACAAATTGTTAACCGCTCCAGGATACTGAGAGCAGTACTGTTTTCTAGACATGCTTTTATATCATAAAACTTTTGGCATAAAATACAATCGATTTTGTGTCTTTTTCATTTTTATTAGTATGGGAGTACAGTAAATTGGCGTTAGCACATACCACATATTTTACTCTAGTTGTGAATCTTACTTAAGTCAAGGTCTCGTAGGCATTTTTCGTTGGGAAGAAAAAAATATTTTGAGGGAAGGTTTTTTATCTCCTACTTACAAAATGCGAAATTATAAAAAACTGTACATCTTTGTGATCTCATCATTTTTGTACCAAACTCGAATAATGTGGACGACGATTTTTTTAATTTTGTGAAAGCACATTATTTTTTCTGACCGATTGAAACTGGTAAACTGGGACTTGTTATTTTGTGAAAGAACATAATTTCATCTGCGTTGATCCAGATTCCGTCAATTTCTACTGAGAAAGCAGATTTTGGTAATCGTTTCATTTCACGTCTTATTATACATTTCATCTTGCTAATAAATTTATGCTTTTAAGATCCCGTAAGATTGTTAGAATTTCAGATCCAATTTTGGATATTGATGTTCCTGATTGAGATGAAGATTGCGAGCTATTCTTTATGCGCTGAGACTCCGCTTTCTTCCCGTTTCTAGATTATGACGGTCATCAGAAATTGTCGAAGTATTTCGCTAAACTTTCTTCAGAGTTACAGCGACGAATTTCTCTGAAACTCGAAGCCATTAAGAAACAATCTAATCTCATTTTGGGCCTCTAATATGAAGTAGAATCCTAGCCGGGTTCCACTGATAAATATGCGCAGTTAGACATGCCAAACCTTGGCCCCATTGGTATAAAACCAATATTTCTGATCATGAAGCCAAGTTTTTTTATTAACAATCTTCCCCAGTCACTAAAATTGTTCGCCAGACAGCTCCCCAACTCTCTCTCTCTCTCAATAGATGATTTATCAGAGAGAGGTGAAATAGAATTTAGGGTTTTGGAACCTAAGTTAAATGCGTCATTATTTTGTCATTCCCCGCAGGATGATAGGATCACCTTTTTAGAGTGAACAATAGCGAATACGGCTAAGGTTCTATAAGGATTGGCCATAGGGAAATCCGAGCTAAATCAGGTAAACGCACGACCCATTTTTCCACCAAAAACACAAAATAACAAAAGGCGGCGATCTAGATCCCCGCAATCTTTTAATAGATATGCCCCAAAACTGGTGCTATAAGGAACATTAATTTTTTTAATTCATATCAAGTCTGTCTCTGCCGTTCGGAAGAATTTCCAAATGAATGCCAATTTCCACAGTTGACGGGAAAGGCCACAGAGAACAGGCGCCGTGGAGCATCAGGATCGATAAACGTATGGCGCAGAAAGTACAAGACAGTACATTCTGCGCATCAACGGCATCAACGTCGCCATACGGAAGCAATCGCTTACAATCTGACATTCCTATTAACTATTTTCGTCCACGCCGAATATGCCGCAAAGACGGCCAAACTGACGTTGCCAGTCGCAATTACCAGCAAACTTTTTTGCATGACCCGGCCAAATTGCCCATCGAACTCCTGCATCTTCTTGATTTCAGAACTGGCGAAGGAATCATCGTAGACACAAGTGCAGCAATCTCAGTTATTAAGGCCAAGATATCGCTAGGCGTTTTTCTAGTAACAGCTACAAGGGAGCCCATACCTACTTATTGCAGCCGGTATCGCACACTTAACATAGGTTTACGGTGTGAGTTTACTCACAACTTTATCGTCGCCAAGGTCTCACACAACATTCTAGGCCTTAATTTTCTGTAGAAATTTCGGATAATTGTTGATTTTGCTAATCAAAAGATCGGCGACTCCTCCACCGGAATTGAGCCAAGTTTTTTTACACTTGCCTCTGAGCGTTTGGTGTTACAGTCCATTCAACCAACCCCAGTGCATTATTCAGCAGAGATACCAGCAGCTCTTCGAGAACACAAGTCGCTTTTCGATCTCAGCAAGTCAGAGCTACGAGTCTCCAATGTTCGCACCAAGACTGTGTTGCCCAGAGGAATTTATTGGAAGAGGGAATCATTCGACCATAGAAACGTTCATGGGCGTCACCACTGCACTTAGTCTTCAAATCAAACGGATCGTACAGAGCCTATGGAGATTACCGCAAGTTTAATTCAGTGACAAAATCTGATGCATATCCTATTCTCAATATTAACACCTCACTTGAAAAAAACTCAGCGGCAGCAATTTCTTTTCAGTGATTGACCTCAGACAGGCCTATCACCACATCACCGTAGCGTCAGAAGATATTGAAAAGAATGTGGTCATCACTCCATTTGGCGTTTTTGAATATTTTTACATTGCCTTTTGGACTTAAGTGTGCTACACAGGCATTTCAAAGATTCATGGACAACATATTTCGCGACGACGCCGCTTAATGTATGTCATATCTCGATGACATAATGGTATTCAGTCCAGACTTAGAATCTCATGCCAAGCATTTACAAAATGTCCTCTCACACATATCCAACCACGGACTCAAGATAAACTGTGACAAAACGTAGATTGAAACTACATCCGTGGACTTTCTAGGATATCGTATCACGCCCGAAGTTATTCAACCTCTGCCCTCGGAGACAAATTCAATCAGGAATATCAAGTCACTGAAGACTGTTAGTGAGTTGCAGAAAATTTTGGGAGTACTAAATTACTATCGCAAGTTCCTTCTCGGCTAATCAAGACAACATTATACTTTTTGTAGGCATCTGCGGAATCAAAAAGGACTTAGCAAGAACTCAAAATTTACTTGGTCATCTGATGACGAGGAATTACTTCGACTCAATATCAATTCGTTAACAAATGCTACAACGCTAACGCGTTTACATTTTCAACGAGCCATTCTACTCACGATAGATGCTCCTGAGTTCGCTATTGGAGCCACGTTGGAACAAGAGATCGACGAGATTCGGAAGTCTATCATTTTATACTCGCGTATTCTCCAACAAGTAGGAACGATATATGACACTTTCTTTCGAGAACTCCTCGCCATCCACGACGCAGCGCGCCATTTTATCAGCATCATTGGCAGCAGCAGATTTGTTGCTTTCACAGATCATGCACCATTAGTTAGCACACTTCGATTCACGACATCAAATGTCGCCAAGTACCCTGCCAGAGTAGAAAGACAGCTTTCACGTCTGAGCGAATTGCAAATTGACATCCCCATGTCCAGGGCGAACAAGACTTCATTGCAGACGCCCTCTCCAAGCCAGACGTCTTGCTACATCAACCTTCGCCGTCGCCATTCACTATCAACTCCGTGACACTTAGTGGACCTGCACTTACTCCATCCCTACTGTGAACAGAACAGCGCGGTGACACTCACATTTAAAGATCAGTAGCCCGTCACCCTGCCAAGTTCGTATGCCTTCTCTGGAAAGGTTTATCGATTATTTATTTCACGGGTATGCAGCCCAAGAAACCAGTTCTGCCTACCAGCCCTCAAAGAAAGGTTTTCGACTCAGTTTCTCACCCAGGAAGCAAGGCGACTGTCCGACTTCTTACAGATCGTTTATGTGATCATAGGCTCAGGCAGAACGCTAAACGGTGGGTCTCTGAGTGTGCCATTTGCCAAAAAACGAGATCACACGACACACTCGTTCTAAATTGCAATATTCCCGAACTACTTCAGGCCTAGTTATCGTCCACATCGACATAGTTCATCTGACAAAGGTTCAAGGTTTCAGCTACCTTCTAACTATGATCGATAGATTTACACGGTGGCCTGCGGTATTACCTCTTGGCACCATTTCTGCAGACGAAGTAACTAACGGTTTTATCTCTGCATGGATATCCAATTATGGTGTTCCCAATGAAGTCATCACGGACAGAGGCACTTGCTTCTCATTTGATCGTTTCAAAAGCACCTTGCGGTACATGGGATGCATCTTACGCCAGACGACTGCCTACCATCCCCAATCTTAACGGTATGTTAGTAAGAATTCCTGAGGAACTCAAAAACTGCTTTAGCAGCCTAAGTCCATTAATGGCAACTGGGTCGGTTCACCACTTAAGTTCGCGCCACCACGTACATTCTACACGCTAATGAATTCCCCATCTACTTCACAAATCTTGTATGGCGCTGATTTACGTCACTAATTCAGCTTCCATATCATACCCGCACAAGATGACCCACAAGACGAAGCTACCCGCCTCCGACTTCATTTCGATAACATATGTGAACAGCAGCCGAGACATACACCTCGTCCACTCTTCGTTCGAAGCTCCTGATCTTGGGAGCACACAACCATCTTCACACGTCTCAGGCTCTTTATTCACTTTACACACACTAGTTTCTTTGGTCGTATTGAAACACATTGAGACGTCCAGAATGCCCAGGTTTCAAATTTAGTGGCAAATCCTCAAGCTGCCACACCCAAAATTTTAACTGCTCTATTTTGGCCTCACGCCGCATGACCGGTCGCTACAGTTAACAATTTGTGTAGCAATTCCTGGTGGCTTTTTGGCATCATATCATTGTTTAGACAACCAATAACCTGCTTTATCCATAATTTACGGTATATACTTTGCTGGATACTAGTATAACAATAACAGTTGCTAACTTGGTTCAATTTGTTTCTTATCGAAATACGCCGAGAGAGAGTAATGTTTCCTTTTCAGAGAGAAAAGTGATGTAACGACTCAAGAAAAATTCACCGACATATTGCGTAAATGAAATTAAAATTTAATTTACGCGGAATTAATTAAAACAAGTGAAATTTACCGTTAACCAATGGCGTGCGAGCTTTAATTTTCACGCTATATAAGCACGGTGCATTAACCATGCTAGTCAGTATTCACGATTGATTTCTGATGCGCACTACGTGTACGTGCACGTTACCTAATCATGCGAAATTTCTGCTACGCTGACTGCACTTGCTTCTGCGAACTTCACTTGATACCAAGTCTCACCATCGCTGCGCAACACGAGGCGAAGCGGCATCTTGGACTCTGCATTGTTGGTCATGGTGTTGTCGCAGATTTTCAACGAGACTCTCAGCTTTCACGGGAGTCTCTCATCATGATGTCAACGCCAGCAGAAGGAGCCTGAGTCAGTCGCTCGAGGCCGGTCTCAAACTGTCTGGAATTGTTCTGAAGCCACCTAAACTCAATTAACGCAAGCATTTACGCGGAGAGAACCAGCGTTACAAGCCTAATATTAATGACCGCAAAGTTCTAACTTTTTCTGCCAAATCATTTCAAATTACACTAAACGTTGTAAGGCATTTACTTGAAGTCCAGGCATTTTACACCTGAAACTAGGTTCATATGCAAAGTACATTTAGTAAAATAATGTTAAAGCTAAACAAAAAATCACACCTTGGTACCATTGATTGATAACCTTGTTCAGTTACCTTTTTAACATTTTATAGATACACTCTACAATTTACACAACACCATTTTGTACTGTAGTGCTAAACCATTCTTTCAAAAGGCAAGTAAACCAACGTATAATGATTACAGGTTAATCTATTATCGCCTACTTTGAGAATGCAGCAGAACGCCTGATTCTAGATCATTTAAAATGTATGGTGCGGTTGATTTTCAACAAGAACCAACATACAGCTTTGAAAGATCTTTCGACAATTACTAATATGCTTGCTATTTGACTATAAGTACACTAGTGAGAAAAGTTAGATTCATTAATTGTCTTTATAGATATAAAACTTTGACTCTATATCTTTTGATGCTTTCGAGAGCGATTAATTCACTAAATATTGATCTGAATATTTTTGAATTACAAACCCTATTTCATATAATAAAGTGGTTTTCAAATCAATATTTTAGATCAATCTGCAAAACGTAACAGTAGGTTCCCGGATAAGGTTTAGACTGATTTTATTTAAAATCATATTTACAAGTTTAGGCTTCACGATCTTAATAGTCGAGTTTGCAAATTCTTGATGATTTAAATACAAAACTTTCCAATTGATCAAAAAATTGTCGATATCTCCAAAAATAATGTGATGTGGAGGAAGATAATTCCTCCGCTAAAATTAAAGTGACATTAACTGATAAATTTAAACCACCTTGGCTGATTAATTAATTTATTTAAAAATTTATTCATTATTTTTAATTTCTTTTTTTGTATGACTCTATAAAGACACAAATTATTTTGCCATTTTCAGTTTTCGAGCATACTGCCCATTGACCGGTTGTAACTTCTAGGCCTGCTGCATTTATTTCATTTCTTAATTTAAAGTTTATGATTTCTGTCGCCATACCAACACTGTCTTCTATTTTATTGATACGTATTTGAGGACGTTCTAGATAAGGTAATTTAATAATTCTGTTTTTCAAATTCTTTAACAGTCAACATTACCATAGCATTTGTAACGTGAAAGGTTTCACATTCCGATTACCTAACATTAAATGTCAATTTAATAATTAGATTCGATCGACATCGAAACTCATCTTATTGAGATTCACCAAGTTAGCAGAGCGGGTAATGAATTTAGGAGAAATGAATGAAAATACAAGCTTATGCAGATTGCTATTCCACATACATGGGACTGAACACGATCTGGCATCAATGTGGTTCTCAGACACCAATAGGTTAGGAGCCTCTACAGTGACACTAGATTTGTATGATTTAAGTAGATATTTGATAACACTAGGGCTGAGAATAAACAGTAAAAAATAGGTAATAGAACAGAATTTAATTATGTTTATTTTCATGATGCTGTGATTAATGATGTTTTTGAGATTAAAATTATGCAATAAATTAAGGATTTAGGCATAATTATTTAATGTAAAGCTTCTGCTGTGAGACATATTGAAAGGATAGTAGGCAGTGCCAAGACCAAATGGGCGCTAATAAATAGAAATATCTTGTCGAAGGATATAAAATTTAAAATGTATATAATTTGGATTAGACCGATCCTAGAATATGCTGGTGCAACTTGAAATCGATTAAAAATGGTTTGGCAAACAAGATAGAAGCTGAACAAAGAAAAGTTGTGAAACAAAATAGCCCTATCTACCGCAATATATGCGCCACTAGATTACAGTTTGTACCACTGCGAACTTTTTTGGTTCGGAGGATGTGCTATTGCATAAAAGTTTTCCATTTGAAACAGTGGACTGGTGCCTATATGAATACAATAAGAAAAATTCATGAAGTTGGAACTAGATCTGGATATTTGACGATGTCTCCTCCTTTGGGAGGGAATGTTTTGGGCAAATTATTCTCTTTTCCGAAAATTTACAAAATATGCAATAAGAGAAACGCCTCCATCTAAGATGTCTTTTAAATTATTATTTACTGAACTAGAAAAAATCTACATTACTATTGATATTTTTAATTTTGATTATTATAATACTTTCTCATGGTTGAATTAAAGACAAGGATATTTATGATCAGTAATATAACTTCTTGAGATTTTATTTCCACGTTCTGGAATGTTACCATTGAAATGTTATGCAATATAACATCATGTTAGTCAACAATACATACAATCATTTGCTAGTCATGGTTCTCGTTTTTTGCATAATGTTACACTCGAATTATACCTTAATTTTTCCTATTTCGATTATGAATCTATTACTCTTTATATAATCAATTATTGTACAAATGCTATTAATTAGCAAGGCCGTTTTTTCTATACCAGAATAACTATATCAAAAATAATATTACATATGCAGTAATAGTACAGCCGAACATTCTGATATTGATATATTTTACAGTATAACAAGAGGGATTTACTTACCTATATGAGCCTAATTGCACATATTTATATGATGCCGAATATCGTTGTACTCATTTTCTAATTACACTTCAAATGTGAACGCATCAAAGATATTAACCTATAACCATTAGCAAAAAATGATCTTTTGA
The DNA here is from genome assembly GCA_029291075.1 of Eudiplozoon nipponicum. Taxonomy (NCBI): domain Eukaryota; kingdom Metazoa; phylum Platyhelminthes; class Monogenea; order Mazocraeidea; family Diplozoidae; genus Eudiplozoon; species Eudiplozoon nipponicum. The sequence continues at coordinate 15,554 of JAQBSW010006233.1, forward strand.
CTTTAGTTAATTGATATGCCATTATAGTTTAAATTTTTGATTGAATGACTACATTCATAACAATTTTATTTGTAAAATTCCATAGGCAAATGGAGAAGAATATCTTATCTTAAGAACAGATGGATAATTTCGTAAACTTGATCAAGAAACCGTTTTATCTACAAAATTGAAAAAACATTGTGAACAAAACATGATTCTACGGAATAAATAATAGCAAAATTGTTTGTACTTTACTATGTTATCTTGCGAATACAAGCAAATATATTATTAAATTCGAGCAGCAAAAGATCGAAACAACTTTAGTGCTTTAAAATTTCAGCAATCAATAATTTTTGTTCGTAAAACTACGATTATTTGCATGAAACATCGAATAGTCAAACTCATTAATCAACTATATATTCTAAACTAATCCACGAAATAAATCATTTTCAGTTCTTAGGACAGAATAGAATAGAATATATTTATTTGGAATCAAACCACACATGTACCATCAAATAGATAATAATATTAGAAAATGTACAATATAAAAAAGATATCACATCACATAAATATGTGCAATTAGTCTCATGTGGATAAGTAAATCTAACTAGATGTACTGTAAAATATATCAACATCACAATGTTCGGCTGTAAAGAGTAACAGATTCATCATCGAAATAGGAAAAATTAAGGTATAATTCGAATGTAACATTATGCAAAAAATGAGAACCATGTCTTGCAATTGATTGTATGTATTGTTGACAAATGCATAACATTTCAATTTTAATTATACAAAACTTGGAAATAAAAATCTCAAGAATTTATGTTGCTGATCACAATTACTCTTGTATTTTATTCAACCATGAGAAAGTATTATCATAATCAAAATGAAAATTATCAGCAGGATTGCAAGTATGTATTAGGTGTTGCAGACCTAGTAACAAATTAGTTCAGTTGTGACCAGAAGGATAAACCAACTAAACACACAACTGAACTAATTTGTTACTAGGTCCGCAACACCTAATACATACTTGCATATATATTAGTTCTCCGCAACAAACAGTATTTATCAGCAGGATAGTAGATTTTTTCTAGTTCAGTACATAAAATTTTAAAATACATCTTAGATGGAGGCGTTTCTCTAAGCCCCTTGGCAATTGATTGTAAATTTTGTAAATTTTCGAAATAGAGAATAATTTGCCCGCAGCATTCCCCACCAAAGAAGGAGATATTACCAAATGTTCAGATCCAGTTCCAACTTCATGACTCTTTCTTATTGGATTCATATAGGCACCAGTCCAGTGGTTCAAATAGAAAACCTTAATGCATTAGCATATCCTCTGAAACCATAAAGTTTGCAGTGATACAAACTGTAATCTAGTGGTGTATATATAATGCAGGAGATAGGGCTAATTTGTTTCACAACTTTTCTTTGTACAGCTTCTATCTTATTGGACAAACCTTTTTTATATGGATTCCAAGTAGCGGCAGCATATTCTAGTATCTGCCTAATCCATATTATATACATTTTAAATTTTTTATCATTCGATGAGATATTTCTATTTATTAGAGGCCATCTGTTCTTGGCACTTCCTACTATCCTTTCAATATGTCTCTCAGCAAAAGCTGTACATTGAATAGTTATGCCTAAATCCTTAATTTCTTGCATACATTTAATCTCAGAAACATCATTAATCACAGCATCATAAAAATAAACATTAATAAATTCTGTTCTCCTACCTATTTTTAAAGCTCTCGTCTTGTTACTTTTTATTCTCAGCACTAGTGTTATCAAATATCTACTTAAATCATACAAATCTAGTGTCACATTATTTTTGGAAAATTCGACATTTTTTGGATCAATTGGACAGATGATTTTTAAATCATCAGCGAATTTGGAAACTCAACCGTTATGGATATTAATTTCCAAATATGCAAATAGGAATTTAAATAAAATTGACTCCAAGCTTGATCTGTTATCTGCAAAAACGAAGGGATAATAGAGATTAGTCTATAATCTCTGGCGCACGTTGACTTGCTTACTTTTAGCAACAGTTTAGCTACTATCGTTAGAATATAGATTATTAATTTCCCATTCTACAAAATTCTATTTATAAAACTGCAGAGTGCATTCATAAAAGTTAAAGGCAGCAGAAGTTGGTTATCAATCGATAAACCAAGGTCATCTTTTGCTTCTAAATTTTATTTTTAACATTAATTTCCACGTACCTATTGACAATAACTCCTAGATTCCATGGCTCACTTAAGATAAGGATCCAAATAAACGTTTTCTCATTCTCATCATTGGTACCTAACTTCACATATTGTTTTACCATTCACCCTACCAGAATAATCAAAGTCACACTGCCTTTATCTTGATGACACCGCTACTTCCAAATCAAACTGGCTTCAATACCATGTATCGTATCACATATTCACAATTTAGCTACAATTTAATTGATTTGCTTCGATATAATATCCGTAAACGTAGATGCATGAAATATATCAGATAATAACGTTGAAACTGAAGAAATAAATTCACCAGTGTTCATGATACAAAAACTTTCATAATCAATAGTATGCATAACTCTCTAAAAAGATTTCAGTTGATTCTGGAACATTGCACGTGTGCATTTTCAAAATTAAGTTTCTGTGTTTTGCTACTCAAGATGTTCCATTGTAAAATAATTTGTTTGTGATCGATTTATTTGAAATAGTTAACAACATCATAACTGTGTGATTTCACCGTTTCAATTTCTAAATATAAATGATTTAAGCATTCCGAACCTCTAATTGATTCCTTTTTAATCTGCTTGAGATCATGATTAGAAAAAATGATTATTTCACAGTCATGTAACTTATTTAAATCACCTACCACCATATTATATCCATGGCAGTCCAAAATATATTGAAAAGAAATGGTAAATGTTTGATTATCATAAAAACTAGCATAAAATAAAGTATATGTAGCATAAGACTTATCGAAACAGTTATCAACTTTTACAGGTTCAACTTTGTTAGTTTCTTTATTGTTATTTTGCTGGGTTTTGAGGCTATACTTCACCACCGTCCACTGTCCACAGTTCTCTGTAAGGCCATAACTTGTTTGGTGCTTACATTATCGTTTTTTGGTACTTTGAATTACCTGTTCATAATAACTTTACTTTAGATTCTCTACAAATATCTAATAAATATCATTTTTAGTTTTAAATGTCTAATCTGTCCGAGTCCTTAACTATTAACATTGATATGTGGCATTTTTAATTCAAGATTTATAATGCGTGAATTTTATTGTCGGTAGGATTTATTCAGTTTTTTATTTAAAAGTACATATATTCTAATTTCTGTTATTTACCATGTTACTTTGTTTGTTATCCTCATTATAATCTATTATATTTTGAACGAGTTAAGTTGTCTGCTATACTACAACTCTTTTTGCATTAATAATGCCTTTCTAAAGAATACGGAAAGTTTTGTTGATTACATTTAATCATTTGCGCCATGAAAATGTTTAAAAAATGTTTAGCATTTAAGCTTAGGTTGAAATATTTTTATTCCATTTTGCAGGAGTGTCAGTCGTTGTACAATTTGTGTGAACAGGAAACAACGCACAAAAAGAATATTTTTACGATGGAACCGCAATGTTTATGTATTGACTGTAAGCGCATCGTTCTAACACTGGGCTAGCGAAGTGACGTTATACGATTGGAATTATGTTTGTAGTGTGGACTACATGAGATGCACCTTGACTTGATTGAAACCGAAATTTGTATGTTATGAATAGGTAAATACAAGTTCATCCCGTTGACTCAAATAGGACTTTTCATGTACTTGACACTATTCATTAAGTTGGAAATCTTTATGGTATATCTTGGGATTAATAAAAGAGTTTCAAACTGTTGATGCATTTCCACACCTCTGGTGAATACCATAACTTAAGTCATATTAGTATACTCCTAGATTTCAATAATAATAATAAATTTATTTGGCAACAAAGGCCAACAGGCCCGACCATTGAATTAACAAATCAAAGGTAGGATATGTTGAGATGAATGAAATTGTGACTAGCAAAGTATTTAACAACAAGGGAGGGAGGAGTTGAGGAAGAGAAGTGCTTTAATCAACTTCATGGTAGTTCAATCTGGTGAAAAAAAGAGATTCAATTTGACTAGACAGGATCAATTGGAGTTCAGTCCGTGAAGTGTCTGAGCATCAATGCGGGGTAGGCTGGTTTCGGAAAGATGAATTTGTGTGTGAGATCGAAAGTGGTGGCGGACCGGTAGCAGACGTCGACCGACGGAGTTCTTTGTCGTGGATATTGAATTTCTGTAGCTTAGTATTGACTAGGATGGAGTCGACTAGATTAAAGCTTGTGTTTCGTGCTAGGTTCACTGGCATCTATTGAACGGGGTTATAACTGATGGTAGACGAGGGGGAGTCGATGTCCGATGCAAACCGTCGGGTTTTCATAGTTATTACTAGATAATAATATAAAAGCTTTATTTGATTGTTTGTAATCATCTGTTCCAGAAACATATTACGCATAAGCTTAATATTGAGCCAGTAGTTTTTGCATTGAACGAATGCTGAGTATAGTGGTTGCAATATGCTGTTCGGTATATTAGACCAACAGACTCCTAAGAAGACGTGTCAAGGTTTGAGCCCTGTCCGCAGAAAATTCTGGACAGTACTTTCAGATCCCAACAAGGACGAACCCGATCTACTAGGTGATTTTCTTCTTCTTAATTGTACAATTCTTAGTTTATACTATCAAATGAGTGAATATGATGGAACGTGTTTATATCAAGATCGCAACCTTTATTTAAATCGTGCCTATTTATCTCTTTGTTTTCTATTACCATTTATCACCTAAATGAAACTTCGTGAAAAGTCTAACGATTAGTTAAAATTGATAAAAGTTTTACTTATCTGTATAATAACCTACATTTAACATGTGAATCTGGGAAGTTTTGATAAATTGAATACTAATTTGATGCGGTATCATGAGATTTCGAAGGTGGGTCTGTGTAGTGACCACATATTTCTTTAAATATAGTCAGCTCTGGGCGACATAATTTTATAGGAGGGTTATTGTAAACGGGGATTAATTTAGAGACAAGAAATAGCTGCATTAATAATTCGCGTAAAAAATGTATGAAGATCAGAATACTTTATTGTTGTGTTAATCCAGGAGATAAACCTTACGCCTAAGCGCTGATAACTAAACCTTGCTTGCTTTAAGTATAGTAGATTTGAGAAAATGAGCTTGTACTGTCTTAGTTTTTTATACTGTTCAACAGTCATTGGATTCCATTTTATAACTATATATTTCATGAGGTATCTGACGTTTATTTTTGAACGTTCTAGCCTTGCCTGTATGGAATCTGCTAGTCTGAGAATCGTATTCCTTTTTCATAATCTCGAAATTAATATACGTATTTTGTTTAAAAATGTTATAATACTTTCAAGATGTTTTTTGGACTTTCAAGTTAAAATGATTTCATAGAATTGGTTCCGTTATGATTGAGAGCCTATCAAATTTGAAGGTATGCAGATTTTGAGTTATTAATTTTAGAGATAGCTTCTGTAGAATGTCCCCTATTATTATTATTATGTATAACCTCCTATGTTTGAGATGGCCAATATTTAAACAAATGTGCTGCTGAGAAAAATCATAATAAAGTTATTATGAAAAGGAAATTATGACTGACTAAATTTATTATTTATAAGCGAAAATGGCAACAACTTAGCAAATAACCAATTTCTGGAATTTTCTCCAAATGAAACTTTATTAATATTATGAGCTTAAGTTAGTTTCATTTAAAAGCATTTCGTGTCCTTGAGAAATAGTAATAATTCAGTATAAGATTAAGAATCCATGATACTTTTTGCTTCAATTATTCGTTGGAGCAACTTAATTAATAGCGAAGCCCAGAGAAGGAAAGTTTTATCCGTTGTATGTTGTAGTTAAGCTGGTATCGTCGTAATATTAATAAATCTTATGTGAAACTCGCGTTCTTTGTCAAAATATTTTTGTTGCTTAAGTTTCCATCTGTACACGTTTGTTATTTCGTAGTATACTCCATATGCATTTTGACTGCACTATTTCCACGTAGACTATATCATCATCCTTTTTTCGTAACTTCATTAAATTAAGACGTCTGTACCACCAGGGTATATCTATGGTTTGAGCGCTCGCTGCTCCATAATAAAAGTGGCTAGCAAATTGAATAAAAGTTGAGTGTGGATTCGAGAGTGTTGACGTTGATAACTGGCCAACTGTACCATGTTAGTGTTAGCGTTGAAGTGTATCTTATCAATCGTGTTTAGGTTTATATAATGACTTAGAAGGATAAAAGCACAGTTCCTTTTATAAATAATGATTTGATAGAAAATGCTTAAAGTAATTATTGCGCATTGATTGCGCTCAATAAGTTGATGCAAGCATACGTCACCAAGAACTCGCCATCAAGCAAATCCATATCCAAACCAATAGTGACTAATATTTTACTGCCATACAACCATAAAAGAAAGTCAAAGAGAAATTTTAAAAAATGAATGAAAAAAATAATAATTTATGCACATAACGTATTAGGGAAATTTATTAGAGAAACAGCACCTAATTACTACGAGTATATTTATCTAGATAACATACAGATTTGATACAAACTAAACCTCTACACAACACCAGTATGGCCAAGTCAGCATTAAGGAAAGGCAACATCAGCAATACAGCTTCCTTGTTGTTTTCACACCATAAACAAAACCAAACCTCGTAGCTGACTCTGCCCTAGTAAGAAAAAAGTTACGAATATGATTATACAATAGATCTGCAACAATATCGCCAGTGAGCTCGACTCGATGCTATATCGCACAAATTCCCGAGAAAGAACTATGATGCGAACGCGGACCTCATCCTTGCAGATGGGTGGGTTCTATACTACTCAATTTTGATGTAATTGACTTTAACTGTTTCTGCCATGTCGAAATCTGCCCATCATGGTTCTTACACTAATGTGGTAATGGATGAGAGGATAGTGCTCTACTGGGCAATCAAAGTAAGGGCATACGCATAACGTGACTGGATCAACGTAGTTGGTGGAGCCTTATTTGTTTTTCTAACGAGGAGCTCTTGTTGGCCGATCAAATAATGCGTCTGCGGATGTCAACATAGGTTATTCGTTGTTGGTAAACAACATGTGCTCTGCTTCTCAAACAACGATGATCAAATGCCTGTAAGCGTCTAAAATCATCAAGTCTCACTAGCGCATAATAAATCTGCACGTACGAATTATTTGTAAACATGTAATTTAAGGCAGAGTGAAATACTTGCGTTTCACCATAAATGGCGAAGGTTGGAGTAAACTATGTTAGCCGTCGCTATTCTCATACTCACCTCTTCAGACGTATTGCCTCAGTTATTGATAGAGTTACCAAGGTATGAAAACCTGTCAATTATGCCCAGATCTTCAATTTACAGTCGCAGAGTACGAGTAAGTGGTGAGTGGTCCTGTAAAAGTATATCGCATTTAGAGGGTGAGACTTTGATACCGAAAGACGGAACAACGACTGCTAATCTATTCATGGTGGCCTGAGCAGAATCTCGTTTGTTCAATAATTGTATAATATCGTTTACTTAGTTAAGATCGCCAAATTAGCCATTTGAGAGAACTTCAACACATGAATCCTGAACGAGTGTAATAGTTTTGTTCATCATAGCATCTTTTATAAAATTAAACAAAAAGGGAGAAAGTGAAAAGCCTTGACGAACATCACTACTGGTAGTAAAGTTGTGTGCTAATAAGTTGTAGACCTTAACGCAACCAGAAGTGTTTGTGTAGATGGCGCGTATAAATTACAAATTTGCTAGACACGACTTATCGACAAAATATCGAATAGAACATTGCGATCAAAAGAGCCAAATGCATCCTTGAAATCCAGAAAGATGGCTATTGTGGGACTGTGATATGCATGTCGCTGTTCAACATCGTTCTTGTCAGAATTCGGATTGTTCTTCTCTAGTATGTGATTCACAAGAAGCGCTAAGGCGACGTAAGATAATTGAAGCACATAACCCATACACGACGGAAGTCAAGCTTATACCACGATTGCCTTTAATGAAGGTAGAAACGATGGTTGTGCGGGAATATTTTATGTCAAGGTCCTTGGACTATTGATTAAATTCTCTCGACTCGAACTGTGCACCCTGATCGGTAACAGTAACTTTTAGTGTAACAAATCGACTTAGCCATCGCTCTTCTAAGCATTTTATAATCTACTATATTGTGAATTTCTTCAGTTGTACAATTTCTACCTTTTTTACGCACCATTAAACCATTTTGCAGGTGGAACACTTTATATGGTGTGGACGCCACTGTGCCGTTTTTAACTGATTGACTATTTCCTCGAATGTGGCATCATTTCCCTGTTCTTCAGAGACCTTGCTAAGTGCCGAAACTTGCATAGCGGAAATTCCTCTGAGCGCATCGCCTGTCGCATTTTATATACCGGCTCTATGATGAATTGTTACATTATATTCCTCGAGCTCTTCAATGGCTCGCAGTACTCGTTTCTTCTCAGAACCTTGTGATTGCCAATGCACTAGTGCTTTATGATAGGTGCAATCGTGTATATGTCCGCCGATGACAAAATACCTAAACTTTCGTAGTGCCCATTATACAGCGAGTAATTCCTTTTTTGCGACGGTATAGTTTTGCTCCGCCTTAGTGAGTGTGCGATTTATATATTGCGCCGGACGTCCGTCAGCTTGTAACACTGCTCCTATGTCATTATCTGACGCGTCTGTAAAAATCGTCATCCTACCTACCGGGAAAATCAAAATAGTTTCGTCAATTGATTTCTGTTTACATAGGATAAACGTTTGATAGGCTGTGCATTCGAATCTAACGACCTAAATCCCTACGCCGAGACTGAGTGAACCAGGAACAGCACTTGCCGACCTATCTGAAATTTTTCTTGATTATAATTCAAACGCCATTCTACGGCTTTGGACAAAATCTTCTGCAGCCGAATACGTAATTGGTCTTCAGTAGTGGTCCATATAATATCATCGTCAACGTAAGATTTTGTACAGGGTAAGTCGGACAGGAGAGTCCAAAAATTTTTGGAGCACTTGCGGAATGTTCTTACGTCCAAATGGTACCCGAGTGAATTGCAAATGACTTTGGGCTATCTGCAGCGCTAACTTTCATCGGTCTTTGAGCTGAAAGCCAATTTGCCAAAATCCCTGTTTAAGATCAAACACGGAAAGCCATTTGCCTCCTGCCAGTTGTAGGAACATCGCGCAGAGCCGACATGGAATATAGGTGAGTTAAATTGACGAAAATCAGCCGCTGGTCGCAGCGAACATCCATTTTCGTAACGTAAAACATTGGAGCTCGAAAAACAAATGAGAATGGTTCAAGAACGCCGGTTTTTATCATTTCTTGCAGTGCTCGAGTCATTGATGCTAGTTCTTTGAAGGAGCACCATTTACTTTTGGTGGTTCGTAATCTTCATATAATTCTAGCCATAGTTTAAAGCAACCCGAGAAAAGACTCAACTTTGACAACCATTGCTTGATACGTGCCATGGTCTCAAGGAGCATCTCACTCACTAGTGGTTTGAGTCTGCAATTCTGAAAACACCTGGGGCTTGGCGTTCTGCGTTCTGAGATGTGGCTTTTCATACAGCTATTAAATGGTTGTTACTATAATTGTTGCTATCACTTAGGGCCAAAGTAAATAGATTCTTCGTTCATTTTATACAGCAAAGCATCATTATATTCAAAGGCATCACTGTATGTATGACCATACAATTCTGTTATGGTTATCCTGTGAAATGCCACTAAATGATAACTTTTGGGTAGCCTTTCCTTTAGGTGGAGCCTGACCTGAAGTTCAAAGTACCCATCCCCAATCTGTCGTTATAGAGCAGACAGCACGGCTCATGGGGAAGTGGTATTGGAATGAACATTTATGTAGTTAAACGAACATTGGTTGCGCAGGCGGTGATAACAATTACTTTTAATCAAAGTTGCGATCTTGATATAAACACCTGTTCCATTATGTACATATATTTGTCAGTATAAACTAAGCATTGTATAATGTGGAAAAGGCAATTCATCCAGTAGACCGGCTTCGTTCTTATTGAGAACTCATCACCTACCGTCCAGAATTTGCCGCGGATAAGGCTCAAAACTTGACTAGTCTGCTTAAGAATCTGTTGCTTTAATTTACCAAACAGTATACTCCAAGCTTCATACTCAAAACCAAGCGTTTGATCAACTAGATACCGAGGAAGGGAAAGACAACCAGGATCGAACGTATTATTTTAAAATCGTGAGAACTATTCCTGAATACTCAACCATTATACCAAGGTTCGAGCCCTGTCCGCGGCAACTTCTGGACTGTACGTGATGAGTTCTTCATAAAAACGAAACCGATCTACTTGATAAATTTCTTTTTCTACACTACAATAATACTTAGTTTATACTGACAAATTTATGAACATAATTGGTCGGGTGTTTATAAATTTTAACTGTTTGTGTTCCAGCTGGCCTTTTAGTTGTAAAAAAAGAGATATCTCTTACGGCACGGCCTTCTTTTGTCGTCTTTTGTATGATTTGCAGATAACAGGCCAATAATAAAACCATTCACTTTTGTCTGATGAAGAAATAACACGATATCGGTCCTTAATGAATTCTTTTGATGCAGCCAGGCGTGCTTAATGGGACCAGTTTTGATATTTGAGACAGTTTTCGTCGTGTTTTTTAACATTCACGGCTAATATACTTATGCTCTACTTTTAAATTTACACCTTTAACCATGATTTATTACTACAATAAATTAGCTGATAGGATGGGGCAATAGCGTTTGTGCGCAACAAATAATGTTTTGTTCATATCACGGAAGAGTTGCTTCTTATAATATAAAACCAAATGTCCTACTAACACTTTAAATGTGAATTTTTCTTGAGCTTAGGTGTAAATTAGCGTAGGAAATGAAATCAGACGTTTGTAAAAGTTAATGTTGTTCAACATTAAAATTCCTCAGTTCGTTTATGTGGATGAGAGCTGCAGCTCTTATTTTGTCACGTTTAATTATTGTTCTGGTAGGATAGTTAGTCAAATGTAAAGAATGATTTATTTTTAGAACCAAGAAGCACATCCATTATTGTACAGTAGAGCTTTCGCTTCATCTTATTCAATAATTTGCTGGAGAAAACAACACAATAATTTTGTTTAAATATAAAAACAGTCAACATAGAAAGTAAAATACTGTTTGTTGCGAAGAACTAATATATATGCAAGTATGTATTAGGTTTTGTGAACCTAGTAACAAATTAGTTCAGTTGTGACCAGAAGGATAAACCAACTAAACACACAACTGAACTAATTTGTTACTAGGTCCGCAACACCTAATACATACTTGCATATATATTAGTTCTCCGCAACAAACAGTATTTATCAGCAGGATAGTAGATTTTTTCTAGTTCAGTACATAAAATTTTAAAATACATCTTAGATGGAGGCGTTTCTCTAAGCCCCTTGGCAATTGATTGTAAATTTTGTAAATTTTCGAAATAGAGAATAATTTGCCCGCAGCATTCCCCACCAAAGAAGGAGATATTACCAAATGTTCAGATCCAGTTCCAACTTCATGACTCTTTCTTATTGGATTCATATAGGCACCAGTCCAGTGGTTCAAATAGAAAACCTTAATGCATTAGCATATCCTCTGAAACCATAAAGTTTGCAGTGATACAAACTGTAATCTAGTGGTGTATATATAGTGCAGGAGATAGGGCTAATTTGTTTCACAACTTTTCTTTGTACAGCTTCTATCTTATTGGACAAACCTTTTTTATATGGATTCCAAGTAGCGGCAGCATATTCTAGTATCTGCCTAATCCATATTATATACATTTTAAATTTTTTATCATTCGATGAGATATTTCTATTTATTAGAGGCCATCTGTTCTTGGCACTTCCTACTATCCTTTCAATATGTCTCTCAGCAAAAGCTGTACATTGAATAGTTATGCCTAAATCCTTAATTTCTTGCATACATTTAATCTCAGAAACATCATTAATCACAGCATCATAAAAATAAACATTAATAAATTCTGTTCTCCTACCTATTTTTAAAGCTCTCGTCTTGTTACTTTTTATTCTCAGCACTAGTGTTATCAAATATCTACTTAAATCATACAAATCTAGTGTCACATTATTTTTGGAAAATTCGACATTTTTTGGATCAATTGGACAGATGATTTTTAAATCATCAGCGAATTTGGAAACTCAACCGTTATGGATATTAATTTCCAAATATGCAAATAGGAATTTAAATAAAATTGACTCCAAGCTTGATCTGTTATCTGCAAAAACGAAGGGATAATAGAGATTAGTCTATAATCTCTGGCGCACGTTGACTTGCTTACTTTTAGCAACAGTTTAGCTACTATCGTTAGAATATAGATTATTAATTTCCCATTCTACAAAATTCTATTTATAAAACTGCAGAGTGCATTCATAAAAGTTAAAGGTAACCGAAGTAGGTTATCAATCGATATACCAAGGTGATCTTTTGCTTCTAAATTTTATTTTTAACATTAATTTTATCAATGCATTCCTGTCAATAACAACTCCTGATTCATGGTCACCCGAAGGATAAGGTAGATCCATGAAATTGCTTTCATTCTGTTGATTACATATCAAATTACCAAATACTTCATTCAATACACAGAGAAATTCATACTCAGTTTTATCCACAGGTAATATGAGCTTTAATTTGTCCTTATATTTACTGTAATATGTAAGGAGTTTGTATCTTAGTCTAGGATTAATCTTCAGTTTGGCCAAAATAATTCGTTCTGATCTTTGATGGATTAATTTCGTTATCAATCAAATCTAACCTCATTTTTTAATACTATTGATAAGACTACATTTCATTATATTATCTCATTTAATTCTTAGTTTACATAATTTCCAATTGATTTGCTTCGATATAATATCCGTAAACGTAGATGCCTGAAATATATCAGATAATAACGTTGAAACTGAAGAAATAAATTCACCAGTGTTCATGATACAAAAACTTTCATAATCAATAGTATGCATAACTCTCTAAAAAGATTTCAGTTGATTCTGGAACATTGCACGTGTGCATTTTCAAAATTAAGTTTCTGTGTTTTGCTACTCAAGATGTTCCATTGTAAAATAATTTGTTTGTGATCGATTTATTTGAAATAGTTAACAACATCATAACTGTGTGATTTCACCGTTTCAATTTCTAAATATAAATGATTTAAGCATTCCGAACCTCTAATTGATTCCTTTTTAATCTGCTTGAGATCATGATTAGAAAAAATGATTATTTCACAGTCATTAACTTATTTAAATCACCTACCACCATATTATATCCATGGCAGTCCAAAATATATTGAAAAGAAATGGTAAATGTTTGATTATCATAAAAACTAGCATAAAATAAAGTATATGTAGCATAAGACTTATCGAAACAGTTATCAACTTTTACAGGTTCAACTTTGTTAGTTTCTTTATTGTTATTTTGCTGGGTTTTGAGGCTATACTTCACCACCGTCCACTGTCCACAGTTCTCTGTAAGGCCATAACTTGTTTGGTGCTTACATTATCGTTTTTTGGTACTTTGAATTACCTGTTCATAATAACTTTACTTTAGATTCTCTACAAATATCTAATAAATATCATTTTTAGTTTTAAATGTCTAATCTGTCCGAGTCCTTAACTATTAACATTGATATGTGGCATTTTTAATTCAAGATTTATAATGCGTGAATTTTATTGTCGGTAGGATTTATTCAGTTTTTTATTTAAAAGTACATATATTCTAATTTCTGTTATTTACCATGTTACTTTGTTTGTTATCCTCATTATAATCTATTATATTTTGAACGAGTTAAGTTGTCTGCTATACTACAACTCTTTTTGCATTAATAATGCCTTTCTAAAGAATACGGAAAGTTTTGTTGATTACATTTAATCATTTGCGCCATGAAAATGTTTAAAAAATGTTTAGCATTTAAGCTTAGGTTGAAATATTTTTATTCCATTTTGCAGGAGTGTCAGTCGTTGTACAATTTGTGTGAACAGGAAACAACGCACAAAAAGAATATTTTTACGATGGAACCGCAATGTTTATGTATTGACTGTAAGCGCATCGTTCTAACACTGGGCTAGCGAAGTGACGTTATACGATTGGAATTATGATTGTAGTGTGGACTACATGAGATGCACCTTGACTTGATTGAAACCGAAATTTGTATGTTATGAATAGGTAAATACAAGTTCATCCCGTTGACTCAAATAGGACTTTTCATGTACTTGACACTATTCATTAAGTTGGAAATCTTTATGGTATATCTTGGGATTAATAAAAGAGTTTCAAACTGTTGATGCATTTCCACACCTCTGGTGAATACCATAACTTAAGTCATATTAGTATACTCCTAGATTTCAATAATAATAATAAATTTATTTGGCAACAAAGGCCAACAGGCCCGACCATTGAATTAACAAATCAAAGGTAGGATATGTTGAGATGAATGAAATTGTGACTAGCAAAGTATTTAACAACAAGGGAGGGAGGAGTTGAGGAAGAGAAGTGCTTTAATCAACTTCATGGTAGTTCAATCTGGTGAAAAAAAGAGATTCAATTTGACTAGACAGGATCAATTGGATTTCAGTCCGTGAAGTGTCTGAGCATCAATGCGGGGTAGGCTGGTTTCGGAAAGATGAATTTGTGTGTGAGATCGAAAGTGGTGGCGGACCGGTAGCAGACGTCGACCGACGGAGTTCTTTGTCGTGGATATTGAATTTCTGTAGCTTAGTATTGACTAGGATGGAGTCGACTAGATTAAAGCTTGTGTTTCGTGCTAGGTTCACTGGCATCTATTGAACGGGGTTATAACTGATGGTAGACGAGGGGGAGTCGATGTCCGATGCAAACCGTCGGGTTTTCATAGTTATTACTAGATAATAATATAAAAGCTTTATTTGATTGTTTGTAATCATCTGTTCCAGAAACATATTACGCATAAGCTTAATATTGAGCCAGTAGTTTTTGCATTGAACGAATGCTGAGTATAGTGGTTGCAATATGCTGTTCGGTATATTAGACCAACAGACTCCTAAGAAGACGTGTCAAGGTTTGAGCCCTGTCCGCAGAAAATTCTGGACAGTACTTTCAGATCCCAACAAGGACGAACCCGGTCTACTAGGTGATTTTCTTCTTCTTAATTGTACAATTCTTAGTTTATACTATCAAATGAGTGAATATGATGGAACGTGTTTATATCAAGATCGCAACCTTTATTTAAATCGTGCCTATTTATCTCTTTGTTTTCTATTACCATTTATCACCTAAATGAAACTTCGTGAAAAGTCTAACGATTAGTTAAAATTGATAAAAGTTTTACTTATCTGTATAATAACCTACATTTAACATGTGAATCTGGGAAGTTTTGATAAATTGAATACTAATTTGATGCGGTATCATGAGATTTCGAAGGTGGGTCTGTGTAGTGACCACATATTTCTTTAAATATAGTCAGCTCTGGGCGACATAATTTTATAGGAGGGTTATTGTAAACGGGGATTAATTTAGAGACAAGAAATAGCTGCATTAATAATTCGCGTAAAAAATGTATGAAGATCAGAATACTTTATTGTTGTGTTAATCCAGGAGATAAACCTTACGCCTAAGCGCTGATAACTAAACCTTGCTTGCTTTAAGTATAGTAGATTTGAGAAAATGAGCTTGTACTGTCTTAGTTTTTTATACTGTTCAACAGTCATTGGATTCCATTTTATAACTATATATTTCATGAGGTATCTGACGTTTATTTTTGAACGTTCTAGCCTTGCCTGTATGGAATCTGCTAGTCTGAGAATCGTATTCCTTTTTCATAATCTCGAAATTAATATACGTATTTTGTTTAAAAATGTTATAATACTTTCAAGATGTTTTTTGGACTTTCAAGTTAAAATGATTTCATAGAATTGGTTCCGTTATGATTGAGAGCCTATCAAATTTGAAGGTATGCAGATTTTGAGTTATTAATTTTAGAGATAGCTTCTGTAGAATGTCCCCTAAATATTACATTTCTCTATCTTTATTATGTATAACCTCCTATGTTTGAGATGGCCAATATTTAAACAAATGTGCTGCTGAGAAAAATCATAATAAAGTTATTATGAAAAGGAAATTATGACTGACTAAATTTATTATTTATAAGCGAAAATGGCAACAACTTAGCAAATAACCAATTTCTGGAATTTTCTCCAAATGAAACTTTATTAATATTATGAGCTTAAGTTAGTTTCATTTAAAAGCATTTCGTGTCCTTGAGAAATAGTAATAATTCAGTATAAGATTAAGAATCCATGATACTTTTTGCTTCAATTATTCGTTGGAGCAACTTAATTAATAGCGAAGCCCAGAGAAGGAAAGTTTTATCCGTTGTATGTTGTAGTTAAGCTGGTATCGTCGTAATATTAATAAATCTTATGTGAAACTCGCGTTCTTTGTCAAAATATTTTTGTTGCTTAAGTTTCCATCTGTACACGTTTGTTATTTCGTAGTATACTCCATATGCATTTTGACTGCACTATTTCCACGTAGACTATATCATCATCCTTTTTTCGTAACTTCATTAAATTAAGACGTCTGTACCACCAGGGTATATCTATGGTTTGAGCGCTCGCTGCTCCATAATAAAAGTGGCTAGCAAATTGAATAAAAGTTGAGTGTGGATTCGAGAGTGTTGACGTTGATAACTGGCCAACTGTACCATGTTAGTGTTAGCGTTGAAGTGTATCTTATCAATCGTGTTTAGGTTTATATAATGACTTAGAAGGATAAAAGCACAGTTCCTTTTATAAATAATGATTTGATAGAAAATGCTTAAAGTAATTATTGCGCATTGATTGCGCTCAATAAGTTGATGCAAGCATACGTCACCAAGAACTCGCCATCAAGCAAATCCATATCCAAACCAATAGTGACTAATATTTTACTGCCATACAACCATAAAAGAAAGTCAAAGAGAAATTTTAAAAAATGAATGAAAAAAATAATAATTTATGCACATAACGTATTAGGGAAATTTATTAGAGAAACAGCACCTAATTACTACGAGTATATTTATCTAGATAACATACAGATTTGATACAAACTAAACCTCTACACAACACCAGTATGGCCAAGTCAGCATTAAGGAAAGGCAACATCAGCAATACAGCTTCCTTGTTGTTTTCACACCATAAACAAAACCAAACCTCGTAGCTGACTCTGCCCTAGTAAGAAAAAAGTTACGAATATGATTATACAATAGATCTGCAACAATATCGCCAGTGAGCTCGACTCGATGCTATATCGCACAAATTCCCGAGAAAGAACTATGATGCGAACGCGGACCTCATCCTTGCAGATGGGTGGGTTCTATACTACTCAATTTTGATGTAATTGACTTTAACTGTTTCTGCCATGTCGAAATCTGCCCATCATGGTTCTTACACTAATGTGGTAATGGATGAGAGGATAGTGCTCTACTGGGCAATCAAATTAAGGGCATACGCATAACGTGACCGGATCAACGTAGTTGGTGGAGCCTTATTTGTTTTTCTAACGAGGAGCTCTTGTTGGCCGATCAAATAATGCGTCTGCGGATGTCAACATAGGTTATTCGTTGTTGGTAAACAACATGTGCTCTGCTTCTCAAACAACGATGATCAAATGCCTGTAAGCGTCTAAAATCATCAAGTCTCACTAGCGCATAATAAATCTGCACGTACGAATTATTTGTAAACATGTAATTTAAGGCAGAGTGAAATACTTGCGTTTCACCATAAATGGCGAAGGTTGGAGTAAACTATGTTAGCCGTCGCTATTCTCATACTCACCTCTTCAGACGTATTGCCTCAGTTATTGATAGAGTTACCAAGGTATGAAAACCTGTCAATTATGCCCAGATCTTCAATTTACAGTCGCAGAGTACGAGTAAGTGGTGAGTGGTCCTGTAAAAGTATATCGCATTTAGAGGGTGAGACTTTGATACCGAAAGACGGAACAACGACTGCTAATCTATTCATGGTGGCCTGAGCAGAATCTCGTTTGTTCAATAATTGTATAATATCGTTTACTTAGTTAAGATCGCCAAATTAGCCATTTGAGAGAACTTCAACACATGAATCCTGAACGAGTGTAATAGTTTTGTTCATCATAGCATCTTTTATAAAATTAAACAAAAAGGGAGAAAGTGAAAAGCCTTGACGAACATCACTACTGGTAGTAAAGTTGTGTGCTAATAAGTTGTAGACCTTAACGCAACCAGAAGTGTTTGTGTAGATGGCGCGTATAAATTACAAATTTGCTAGACACGACTTATCGACAAAATATCGAATAGAACATTGCGATCAAAAGAGCCAAATGCATCCTTGAAATCCAGAAAGATGGCTATTGTGGGACTGTGATATGCATGTCGCTGTTCAACATCGTTCTTGTCAGAATTCGGATTGTTCTTCTCTAGTATGTGATTCACAAGAAGCGCTAAGGCGACGTAAGATAATTGAAGCACATAACCCATACACGACGGAAGTCAAGCTTATACCACGATTGCCTTTAATGAAGGTAGAAACGATGGTTGTGCGGGAATATTTTATGTCAAGGTCCTTGGACTATTGATTAAATTCTCTCGACTCGAACTGTGCACCCTGATCGGTAACAGTAACTTTTAGTGTAACAAATCGACTTAGCCATCGCTCTTCTAAGCATTTTATAATCTACTATATTGTGAATTTCTTCAGTTGTACAATTTCTACCTTTTTTACGCACCATTAAACCATTTTGCAGGTGGAACACTTTATATGGTGTGGACGCCACTGTGCCGTTTTTAACTGATTGACTATTTCCTCGAATGTGGCATCATTTCCCTGTTCTTCAGAGACCTTGCTAAGTGCCGAAACTTGCATAGCGGAAATTCCTCTGAGCGCATCGCCTGTCGCATTTTATATACCGGCTCTATGATGAATTGTTACATTATATTCCTCGAGCTCTTCAATGGCTCGCAGTACTCGTTTCTTCTCAGAACCTTGTGATTGCCAATGCACTAGTGCTTTATGATAGGTGCAATCGTGTATATGTCCGCCGATGACAAAATACCTAAACTTTCGTAGTGCCCATTATACAGCGAGTAATTCCTTTTTTGCGACGGTATAGTTTTGCTCCGCCTTAGTGAGTGTGCGATTTATATATTGCGCCGGACGTCCGTCAGCTTGTAACACTGCTCCTATGTCATTATCTGACGCGTCTGTAAAAATCGTCATCCTACCTACCGGGAAAATCAAAATAGTTTCGTCAATTGATTTCTGTTTACATAGGATAAACGTTTGATAGGCTGTGCATTCGAATCTAACGACCTGAATCCCTACGCCGAGACTGAGTGAACCAGGAACAGCACTTGCCGACCTATCTGAAATTTTTCTTGATTATAATTCAAACGCCATTCTACGGCTTTGGACAAAATCTTCTGCAGCCGAATACGTAATTGGTCTTCAGTAGTGGTCCATATAATATCATCGTCAACGTAAGATTTTGTACAGGGTAAGTCGGACAGGAGAGTCCAAAAATTTTTGGAGCACTTGCGGAATGTTCTTACGTCCAAATGGTACCCGAGTGAATTGCAAATGACTTTGGGCTATCTGCAGCGCTAACTTTCATCGGTCTTTGAGCTGAAAGCCAATTTGCCAAAATCCCTGTTTAAGATCAAACACGGAAAGCCATTTGCCTCCTGCCAGTTGTAGGAACATCGCGCAGAGCCGACATGGAATATAGGTGAGTTAAATTGACGAAAATCAGCCGCTGGTCGCAGCGAACATCCATTTTCGTAACGTAAAACATTGGAGCTCGAAAAACAAATGAGAATGGTTCAAGAACGCCGGTTTTTATCATTTCTTGCAGTGCTCGAGTCATTGATGCTAGTTCTTTGAAGGAGCACCATTTACTTTTGGTGGTTCGTAATCTTCATATAATTCTAGCCATAGTTTAAAGCAACCCGAGAAAAGACTCAACTTTGACAACCATTGCTTGATACGTGCCATGGTCTCAAGGAGCATCTCACTCACTAGTGGTTTGAGTCTGCAATTCTGAAAACACCTGGGGCTTGGCGTTCTGCGTTCTGAGATGTGGCTTTTCATACAGCTATTAAATGGTTGTTACTATAATTGTTGCTATCACTTAGGGCCAAAGTAAATAGATTCTTCGTTCATTTTATACAGCAAAGCATCATTATATTCAAAGGCATCACTGTATGTATGACCATACAATTCTGTTATGGTTATCCTGTGAAATGCCACTAAATGATAACTTTTGGGTAGCCTTTCCTTTAGGTGGAGCCTGACCTGAAGTTCCAAGTACCCATCCCCAATCTGTCGTTATAGAGCAGACAGCACGGCTCATGGGGAAGTGGTATTGGAATGAACATTTATGTAGTTAAACGAACATTGGTTGCGCAGGCGGTGATAACAATTACATTTAATCAAAGTTGCGATCTTGATATAAACACCTGTTCCATTATGTACATATATTTGTCAGTATCAACTAAGCATTGGATGATGTGGAAAAGGCTATTCATCCAGTAGACCGGCTTCGTTCTTATTGAGAACTCATCACCTACCGTCCAGAATTTGCCGCGGATAAGGCTCAAAACTTGACTAGTCTGCTTAAGAATCTGTTGCTTTAATTTACCAAACAGTATACTCCAAGCTTCATACTCAAAACCAAGCGTTTGATCAACTAGATACCGAGGAAGGGAAAGACAACCAGGATCGAACGTATTATTTTAAAATCGTGAGAACTATTCCTGAATACTCAACCATTATACCAAGGTTCGAGCCCTGTCCGCGGCAACTTCTGGACTGTACGTGATGAGTTCTTCATAAAAACGAAACCGATCTACTTGATAAATTTCTTTTTCTACACTACAATAATACTTAGTTTATACTGACAAATTTATGAACATAATTGGTCGGGTGTTTATAAATTTTAACTGTTTGTGTTCCAGCTGGCCTTTTAGTTGTAAAAAAAGAGATATCTCTTACGGAACGGCCTTCTTTTGTCGTCTTTTGTATGATTTGCAGATAACAGGCCAATAATAAAACCATTCACTTTTGTCTGATGAAGAAATAACACGATATCGGTCCTTAATGAATTCTTTTGATGCAGCCAGGCGTGCTTAATGGGACCAGTTTTGATATTTGAGACAGTTTTCGTCGTGTTTTTTAACATTCACGGCTAATATACTTATGCTCTACTTTTAAATTTACACCTTTAACCATGATTTATTACTACAATAAATTAGCTGATAGGATGGGGCAATAGCGTTTGTGCGCAACAAATAATGTTTTGTTCATATCACGGAAGAGTTGCTTCTTATAATATAAAACCAAATGTCCTACTAACACTTTAAATGTGAATTTTTCTTGAGCTTAGGTGTAAATTAGCGTAGGAAATGAAATCAGACGTTTGTAAAAGTTAATGTTGTTCAACATTAAAATTCCTCAGTTCGTTTATGTGGATGAGAGCTGCAGCTCTTATTTTGTCACGTTTAATTATTGTTCTGGTAGGATAGTTAGTCAAATGTAAAGAATGATTTATTTTTAGAACCAAGAAGCACATCCATTATTGTACAGTAGAGCTTTCGCTTCATCTTATTCAATAATTTGCTGGAGAAAACAACACAATAATTTTGTTTAAATATAAAAACAGTCAACATAGAAAGTAAAATACTGTTTGTTGCGAAGAACTAATATATATGCAAGTATGTATTAGGTTTTGTGAACCTAGTAACAAATTAGTTCAGTTGTGACCAGAAGGATAAACCAAAGGCAGCATGAACGGAAAGTACAATCTCATTCACATTCGTTTCGTGCTTACTGGCGACTCATCAGTAGGAGCCGGTATTACGCCCTTTAACCACTATATTTGGTAGAAGAATGTGGAATAATAGGACGGTACAATCTCCTAGACGAATGTGTAAACCTGTAATAGTGAAGCTAACATAATCTAAAGTCAACGAAAATGCGACTTCAATGCTAACTCACACTATATAATATATATACCGAGTCTATAAAGGATACTAACACTATGGCTATTGTGTTAGTAACTGATACCTTTTTTGAAATCGATGAGTACGGGATACTAACACTGTGGTTTCCGAGTCGGTACATGATACCAACCTGATGGATATAAATTTATGCTAACACAAATTTATACTAATACAATAGCCATAGTGTTAGTATCCTTTACAGACTCGGTATATATATTATATAATGTGAGTTAGCATTGAAGTTGCATTGTCGTTGACTTCAGATTATGTTAGCTTCACTATTACAGGTTTACACATTCGTCTAGGAGATTGTACCGTTCTATTATTCCACATTCTTCTACCAAATATATAGTGGTTAAAGGGCGTAATACCGGCTCCTACTGATGAGTCGCCAGTAAGCACGAAACGAATGTGCATGAGATTATACTCTCCGTTCATGCTGCCTTTGTTTTATCCTTCTGGTCACAACTGAACTAATTTGTTACTAGGTTCGCAAAACCTAATACATACTAACATAGAAAGTAGACTGATAATTCACCAGTTTAGAAGCTTCAGATAGAAAAAACATTAAAAAAACACTGTCGCATAGGACCTGAGAAGCATGGAAATTTTAATGCATGAACAGTTTTTGTTTGCAAAACTCTGTGAAACGTTTGTTTATTGTGATACCCTCTAAATTGGGCAGCCTACTCACACAATTATCACTAATTGAAATTAGTTTTGCTGGAATGTTGCATTTTACACAGGGCAAAACAGGTTTAGTTACAGACGTATGTGTAACACCAATCTTATTTAGCACGCACTAATTTGGTATGTGCTCGACAAGCGGTAATTAACTCTTCCACATCATCTGCCTAAATATGATTTCCAACAGATATAAAGGGAATTGTACTTAGCATTGTAATAGATTGGTGTAGAATTTTGTCTTTCACTCAAGGCTGAGGAAGTTTGATGGCAGAAGTATCACAACTAAATAGGCTACAAATATGTGAACGCCAAATCGGAAGGCCATCTATATTTTAGGCGCTGCATTAATAACTATATTAATGCCAATGATATGATTCATAAATTCATTACATGACATCCAAATGTAAGACTTACAATTGAAACCGAAGTGGATGGTACTTCGCTTGTCCTGATGCCGTCGTAAAGTCCATCCCCTCAACGTGGTACGACGGTGTCAACCATGTCTCGATGGCCAATCGTACATGGGCTAACGGGGCTATGGCGGTGGTGTCACCAGGGCGTGGTGGATTTCCGACCGGCAATCGGATCTCCTATAAAATACCACATGAGCCCGACGACGGCACCATGACTCGGCGTGTGTTCCCCGCCACAAAAGGGTTCAACAGCCACAGGATTACATGGACTCCTGGACAGTACCCCGTACTTCCGAATGGCGAATGAGCTCTCAACAGCCACCGGCAACCATGCAACTTACTGCTGCCTTGCAGACTGCTCTTGGATGTGCAAAGGCTAGAGGTGCGTCCTCGACCAAAAATCCGAGTGGTCTACATTACCAAGTGCGTATCATTTGCCTGTGGTTGGCAGACATGATTATTTTTATGAACGTGATGGCCAGACTGTATATTCTTCATTAAAATAGCACTCAACAACATGTGGCCCGTTGCTGGCGAAATGTCTATCCTGTCGACTGGCGAGCCTTAGTTAGTCGTGCCGGAAAAATTATCATAAACCTTACCGCTTCTAACGAAATATAATCATAATTACATTTTGTGTGAAGCCTAGAGTTCAATTTTACTATGCAATAGCGCTTGGTATTAACTTGGTAGTGACGGTATAAGAGCAAGCCCGTGGGACTTGTCGCGCAGGATTCGTCTGCTGAAAATAATTTTAAAGTGTGTTTCGTCACGTTTATACTTTTTTTGCATTTTCGACTGATATAAGTCTTTATATAATATGTTAAATGTAGACAGTTTTTTCTATTTAAACGAAATTATATTTAATTCATATCTCCAGTAAAGTAGACATAGAAGTTTCGGTCTGACGATGGGTGGGCACAAGCTAGTTAGCCCGGGAATAGTAGCATGAGCTTTTCCGGGTCAAAAGGAACACAGCCATTATACCGTTGCATGTGAAGCCTCGAGTTTGGTCTAACTACGCAGTAAAAATTTGTTAAATGTGTAGTGGTGGAACGAGAGCAAGCGTGTCAGACGCGAATGGCATGTTTCGGCTGCGGAAGGAAACTTTGGCCACTGGCTTCTGGGCAGATACTGTTCATCAGCCTTGGTTGACAGACTATCTAAGAGAAGGCAAACTCCGAATACAAGCAATCCTAACTAGGAATGGTCGACATATATCACCAGGAACGATAATCTTATTGTTTTATGGCAGTGAAACATTAGTTACTACTGGCTTTTGTATAGCTGTGCATGGTGGTGATGATGATGAATTGATTAGATGGAGCGAAAGCGCTACTTTGTCACTTAAATATATTTTAAATATTCATATCGAGTAATAAATGCTTAATGCATCCGAAGAATAACTATTTTGTAAGCTTCTTTTGAAATGCGAGCTTTAATAAAATTCATTGTACCCTTTTTATGTGCAAAAACAAAAAGAAATTTTATCAGATATATATCTGATAAAATTTCTTTTTGTTTTTGCACATAAAAAGGGTACAATGTATTTTGTAAGCATTGCCGATGAATATCATGAAATTTTGAAGGTGTTGGCTACTGAAACCTCCAAACCTGATATCCTGGCAGATGGTGCTCTATGAAAATTAAACATAATACAAACCATACTCCCTTGGGAATGGGTAACCCACTTTTCACAACATACAAAACCACTAATAATACGAGAAATAGAATTATTTGAGTATATTGTACTCTTCCTATGTGCAAAAACAAAAAGAAATTTTATCAGATACACGAAAAGCTTCTTTCCCATTATCTCCTCAAGTATCTACTAATGAGCATATCTTTATATATAAATTGGAAAGAAAACAAGACAGAAATATGTAAACTTAGAGTGAAAAAACGAAAACCAATCAATTGCGTGCGTCACATCCAGTTCACGCTCAATGCCTGAACATGCATCTTCTGCTTGCATAAATCCGGCTGCTACTTGTTTATCCATAAGGCTTCTTATGTGGCAAGTGTGTTACCATAAAAAACACTTGCATTTACCAGCAATCAAAGAGAAACAGCCGTTTATGTCGACATCAAATATTATTTACCAATATACATGCGCACGTTGTCGATCAACTTACGTAGGCCGATCGACCAGACAGTTAATTACTCGAATGGGGAAACATTGTAACTTAAATGCCTGTTTTAAATCAAATGGTGAATACACGTCTGCAATTGCGCAACACATCGTCGAAACATCGCACGTATGTTCTCCAGACGTAGCATTTAAATTAATTACTAAATGCAATAACAAAAGAGAGCTAGTCACAAATGAAGCCTTATGGATAAACAAATTGCAGCCGGATTTATGCAAGCAGAAGAAGCATGCTCAGGCATTGAGCTTGAACTGGATGTGACGCACGCAATTGATTGTTTTCCGATTTTCACACTCTCTCTATGTTAACATATTTCTATCTTGTTTTGCTTTCCAATTTATATATAAAGGTATGTTCGTTAGTAGATAAATGAGATAATGAGAAAGAAATGTTTCCTGTATGAGATAAAATTTCTTTTTCCTTTTGCATGTAGGAAGGGTACAATGAATTTTATTAAAGCTCGCATTTCAAAAGTAACTGAGTATAATTTCGTTTTGACAGACGTAGAAAATATTTAGCTTAAATAAATAATCAATCGATATTCACTTCGGCTCATTTAATATGCTTAAAATAAAACAAATTCGACCACCACAAGCTTTAGTCAGTACGCTGGATAAATTATAAATTAATATATACTGCGTGTAGACAATACTTCATTATTTTTTAAGATCCGATATTCTGCACATGAAATCTTGAATAGATAATCATTTGTCATTTCAGCTTTTCAGTCATAAATTCGTATTTTTTCAATTTGGAAATTGCTCCGGAATAATTCCTCACTCGCTTGAACTCTGCAGCATCAAAATAAAGATCTGAACGTAGTCGACAAGTTCATTTATCTTAGTAGTTGTATCATTAATTTAGACAATAGGACCGATAAATTGCATTAGCGAATCGAAGAAAACGAGACTAGCTTTTGCATTTGTAACTGAGATGTAACTAATGTATGAAAGTATCAATTTATTATAAAGCAGGTGTGTACAACGAAGTTAAAAAAGGCCATTTTATTTTCACCAGAACTGAACACCACTGTTCTATCTGATACTTTATATAATCAAATTCCTGGTTAGAAAGGGCATAAAGTTGGATTAAAGTCACATTAAACAACAAAAAATCGAATGTAAGAAACGCATATGCGGAGAGATGCATAAACGCACGTACAAACACACCCACCCACCCACACACGCATACACACAAAAGCTTCCCAGTTTATATACAAAGCGTGTACGAAAATCTGTTTATTTAACTGAGGATTAGAATGTTGCATACCACAGACTCCGCCGTGCGTAATTCTTTTTGTTTCTTTGTTTTGAACAATATTTGGAAATACGCTCAGTTTGGAGTGCGATTTCTATGAACAATGCGGAAACGTTACTCCTTATGTCAGCTTTGTGTAGTCTAAAATGTTCTTGAATTAACTTCGGCCAGTCCGGCCCACACAGCGCATTGAGCAGCTCTGGTAGTTGTACAAATTAGAAATGTGGGTCTGTTCGATTGCAGAGATCTTATCCCTTACATTTTAGTTCAGTAGGCGTTTTGTTTCATAAACAAGACCATTTTTTACGTTCATTGTACGAACCTGCTCTGTGATAAAGTTATATACTTCCATACATTATTTATTTATCAATTCATATTATACATGTTTAAAAATGGCTCAATAGAGAATTATACATGATTTTACGAGCAGCTTTCTTTAAACTTAGTAGTTTAAGAAGAAATAAAAGTATCCTACCTTTCTTAAAGGTCGTGTGTACTGCTTTTTTGTACGCTATTGTGTCTAGCAACTTTAAATTCGAACACTATTGACATTCGACCACCGTTGTCTGAGAAGCAAGTCCATTAACGTTGTCCACAATCGCATAAGCAACACGGGTATCAATAGACGTAAATTTGGATCTGTCAATAAATGCTTTTATTTACATAGACAAATACACCTCTATCATTTGTGTTGGCTTATTGCGTTTTACCTATGCTTTCAGTCCGATTCCCCAGTAGAGCACTATTTTCTCAGTCTGCACCCAACTTTAACGTGACAATAAAGGTTTCTGTAAATTTTGATCAAATTGATCAGTTTGTCTGCCAGAATGGAGTTTACAGGCTCGTTATAGTTGTTGGTTTGAATCTTTGCGCAACGTGGAATCAAATCATGCCCCATGGCGACATTGTTGCAGATTTCCAAGAGAGTAATGTACTTATCTGGATTTTCTATTATCGGAAGAGCAAACTGCGAGGTTTGTTCTTGTTCATGCAGTGACACTGTGCTAACTGCCCTGAAGTTTACTTGACCTATGTTGTGAAGTGTAAACAAGTCTAGATGGTCTCGTTCAGCTGTCATCTAGGTAGGTCTCTCCATTTAGGCTAGATTCCCCACTTTCTTACTCATTATCCTTTTCTCCCCGATACGGGTTTGCCTTACATTATTAGTGCAATTTTATTTATCGTGTTTATGTGACAGAGAAACATTAGTTGTTAAATACTGTTTCATTTAGGTGAGTAGTGCTAATTCAGATATCATACAACTACTTAACGCTGGCTATTAATGAATAAGAATACATTAGCTGTTTTCTTTACTTTTCGATGCAGTTGGTTTTATCGTAGGATTTTCTCTATTCGCCCGATGTGCAAGTAACGCTTGGCTGTCTATTCGGCAATGGAGCAGATGATAAAACGCGTGAACTCAAGTAGCTCGAATAACGCAAATTCATTTATGCAGGATCCTTTTGCAAATACCGAAACTACTGGCAACTTTAGTGAAAACAACACATTCTCGAACTCACAGAATACCCACAGATATGCATCAAACAGTCAGCTGGTTGTTACATCATCGGCGAGTTCCTTTCATTCAAGTTCTCCAAATGTACATGGTAAAAATAGTATATCGCCCTCCTCAGTGCGCAATTATGTGGACGGATCTGACATGTTGAATACTTCAGCAAGATCACCTTCTGTTGTTAGTAACTATTCTAAGGGTATACGTAACGGAATTGCCGATTATCGACAGTTATACGAGCCGGACCACTCTGGACCGAATGGACGTATTTTTCACAATGAGACGAAGAATTCGATTTCCTCCATTGGAGCAACATTTGGCGTGCCGTTGGCCGAAATTGTTTATAGAGACGGCACGGATGTACCACGTATTGTAACCCAGTTGCTTTCCTACATTGAACGATCCGGAGGCCTGAGAACCGAGGGACTCTTTCGCGTGAACGGTAACGCAAAACTTGTGGAGACGTTCCGCGCAAGTATCGATGAACTTGGCATGGTCGATGGTAACGATTTCCAAAGCAAAAACAGGTATAATTTTGGCACCAATCCTGTAGCCAGCATTGAGTCAGATTTGGAGCGGTGTGGCGATGTGCATACAGCAGCCAGTCTTTTGAAGCTTTACGTCAGAAAAGTGCCGCAAGGCCTAGTGCCTGAAAACGTGACTCAGAAATGTGTTGAGGTAAATTGCGAATAAATTATTACATTAGTGTTCTCTGTAAAAATTACCTCCATTTGTTATATATATATATATATATATATATATATATATATATATATATATATATATATATATTGTTGTATAATTGGTTAAATACTTTCGGATTTCTGCTATATCAAGCTCGAAAACTTGATTTAAATTAGTTATTGTTTAGTTGTTTTTTATCTTGTCTTGAAAGGAAGTTTATTTTGAACTGCCAAATTCATAGACCGATTAATGGTTTAGGCATGAAGAACCCTTATATTAACTGATGTTTTTAAGGATATTTTAGAGCAACGTAGTTAGAACCTGATGGATTATTTAGACGAGAAATGTACAATTTTTATGAACCAAAGGCGAGCGGTTTATTGATTTGATCAGTCTACCAAGTGACATCCTAGTATGTTTTTGAAGATTCAATATATAGTTTATAATCAAATTGGTTGCCTGAGTGTATTCTTAATACAAAGAAATGATTTGTCTCTTGCAAGACGAGCTTATCATAGGAATGTACGAGGCGGAAAAAGTTTCATTTTGGCATCTTTGTCCAAAAACATCAAAAGGAAGTTTCGTTATGAAACTGCTTAATAGAGCGTATTTTTAATGATTTTAAGTATGTGTACAATACACTCGCATTAAACGGTTCCCTTCCAAACCTCATAAATGTATGTGCCAGATCGGAGTATACATCCTATTAAACGCATAGTTGTTACACACTTTTTGTATAAAAAATGTTCTATAAATCATTTACCTGATTATCGGGTTGCGATCCGATTTGTTTGCATCCGCTGTCTTCCTGATTTTTTCTCCAAAATTTTGCGTTTACCAGATACGGTTATCTTTTTCAATAGGAAAGCTCAACATAATCAGTTGACAATCAATATGTCAAGTGGAGCTATTAGTTTAAACTGCCCCATTTATACTTGTTGTTAGATCTCTTAAGCATAAAATGCTAGGAAAGTGTATTTATGCTTAAGAGATCTAACAACAAGTATAAATGGGGCAGTTTAAACTAATATTTCCACTTGACATATTGATTGTCAACTTATTATGTTGAGCTTTCCTATTGAAAAAGATAACCGTATCTGGTAAACGAAAATTTTGGAGAAAAAATCAGGAAGACAGCGGATGCAAACAAATCGGATCGCAACCCGATAATCAGGTAAATTATTTATAGAACATTTAAAGAAACATGTTGCGCGACAGGGAACATTTACCTGATTATGGGTTATGATCTGATTTGCTTGTATCCGTTCTTTCTCCAGGTTTATTGTGATTTTTTTTTCTCACGAAGGTCAGCGGACAATCAATATGTTGCGAAATATTAGTTTAAACTGCCCCATTTATACTTGTTGTTAGATCTCTTAAGCATACATACACTTTCCTAGCATTTCTTGCTTAAGAGATCTAACAACAAGTATAAATGGTGCAGTTTAAACTAATAGTTCCACTTGACATATTGATTGTCAACTTATTGTGATGAGCCTTCCATTGAAAAAGATAACCGTATCTGGTAAACGCAAAATTTTGGAGAAAAAATCAGGAAGACAGCGATGCAAACAAATCGGATCGCAACCCGATAATCAGGTAAATGATTTATTCCCTGTCGCGCAACATGTTTCTTTTAAATGTTCTATAAACTTAGTCTTTAAACGTGAGGGAGCAATTCGCTGCAGTCGAGGACAAAAAATGTGCAGAAAATGGGTTTACATTCATTACAATTGAGTTTGTATTAATAACGTGTATATCGCAATTGTCCACGCCAAGTACCGGATCGCTACACCGTCGACCTGCATCTATAGTGCATTCTATCTCGGCTGATTAATGAAGAAATTGACTGTGGATACTCATTTTTTCTTCTATATTACACAGGAAGTTCCTGGGTGTCAACGTGGCTCAATTACAAAAAATCCATACAAAAACATCAACTGAACGCCAGGGCTTGTGATCTAAAATTTTTAGGCGTAAATTTTGTCTTCTCGTCTAGCGCCGTCCCCCTTAGGCACTATTTTAGTCAAAAATCAAAGTTTCTGTGTATTTGTGAAGGCTAGGTGATCGATATTGCGTACAATAGTTTGCGGTCATACTAGGTTCTGCGCAGGAAGCCTGCTTTGTTGTGTTACTAAATTGCCTGTACCAACTCAACCGTCTCCTTATGATAAATTTTATTAAAATTACTCTATTATGCAATCGACACTACATAGGTGCGTT
Organism: Eudiplozoon nipponicum; assembly: GCA_029291075.1. Taxonomy (NCBI): domain Eukaryota; kingdom Metazoa; phylum Platyhelminthes; class Monogenea; order Mazocraeidea; family Diplozoidae; genus Eudiplozoon; species Eudiplozoon nipponicum. Next base: position 46,605 of record JAQBSW010006233.1, read on the forward strand.
TTCTACTGCTCCATTGGCTTTTCATTTAGTTGGTAACCTTTTTGGGTAATCACAAGTGTTCTGCATTCCGTTTCTGCTTGTCCTAGTTTTCAAGATTTTTTCTTATTCTAGGCCGTTTCATCATTCGGTAATGTTCTGTCTTCGCCAACCGAAACTTCCATATCGACGGATGCGGCTCTGATACACTACCTTGGCGATATTCTCTATGAAATGCTGCCACCGGCTAATTACGCGCTCTTGCAACAGCTGACTGGGTTTCTGTCCAAAGTGGCGGCAGCCTACTCCTCGACAAAAATGTCTACGGCTGCACTTGGAATTGTGTTTGGTCCAAATATTCTACGACGTCATAACTATGCTGAGGTAAGATGTGCTGAATTAGCTATTGAAATATTCAGAGTCGCTTTGGTATTTTTAATCTTTCACTTTCCATTCGATCAATTGAATCTGTTTTCTCTGCTTTAACTCTTTGTGTGTCTAACTTATTGCATTCATTATATATATATATATATAATGCGAACTTTATGTCGAATGTGACACCGAAGACAATCTACCTAAAAGAATTAAACGAGCATTGGTTGCGCAGGCGGTGATAAAGATTACTATAATCAAGATGGATATAAACACCTGACCCTTTATTTATATACATTTTTCAGTGTAAACTAAGTATTGTATGGTGTAGAAAAGACAATTCATTCAGGAGAAATGGTTTCGTCTTTATTGGAAACTCATCACATACTTTCCAGAATTTTGTCGCGGACAGAACTCGAAACTGGGCACGTCTGCTTCGGAATCTGGTACTCTAACCACTGAGCCACCCCGCCGCACATTTTCATTTGTATACTAACTAATGTTTCTTGGTTTCACTTGCCTTTAGGAGACTATATGGCATACATGTAGACCTAAAGTTCCAATTAATCGTTCCCAATCTCTGCCGGGGTTTGATCCATACTAATCCGTTTAGTGTTTTGTCGTGTGGCTAAATTTTATAAATCATAACGCTTCACTACTTGATACTGCCGTTGGTAACATTATATAGCTGGAAGGATAAATCTATAAAATTTTTGCTAATACCACTGTGGTATGGTTATGATAAATGACATAAACATCCACAGGATAAAAATTCTCCTACATTTTGTAATACCTTGATAATGAATTGAAGAGATCGAAGGAAGTATTCAAGATAAACGGATATTCGATAAAAGCATTAGAAAAGACAATGAAGGACATGGTAAGACAGTTTTTTTTGCAAAATGAACCAAGCAAATAATGAAACACCATTAGTATAGCACAGGAGTGTGGTATTACCGAATTGCGAAATCAGTTTGAATAATTAACAACCAAATAAAAAATCCGAACATTATTAAAATAAAGCCATAAGATACAGAATAGTGATAAAATTAATCACTTACTACTTACTATTACTTTTAATCAAGGTTGCGATCTTGATATAAGCACCTGACCCATTAATTACTTACATATGTCAGTATAAACTAAGTATTGTAGTGTGTAGAAAAGGCAATTAATACAGTAGACCGGTTTAGTCCTTATTGGGAACTCATCACGTACTGGCCAGAATTTGCCGCGCACAGGACTGGAACCTAGGCAAGTCTGTTTTGGAATCTGGTGCTCCACCCTACCTCACCCAACACACTTTTCCGTTATATACTAACTAAGGTTTCCTGGTTAGCCTATCCTTTAGGAGTTACCTATACGACATCACTTTAGACCTGCAGTTCTAAATAACCGTCTCCAATCTATGATTTTATAACGGACACCTCGTGACGGGAAGTGGTATTGAAATGAACACATAATTAAACAAACATTGATACATGAAGAAAATACTATACACATATCAAAGATTGTTGTTTTAAATATAAAAGGGAAGAAATGCGTTCAAAATGTACGTAAGGGAAAAGTTTGCACGGCATACAGATATGGGAACATTCAGAAGTCGTATGTAGCCGAGCACTCAAAGTTGACGGGCAATCAGATAGTCTGGAAATGTTGTAGATGCATTTCTTTATGCAATCTCGTTAGACTAGCGCGGTTACTTGGTAAATCCATTGAAATTTACTTTGGAATGGATTTGATAAATTTAACTGCTGTAGGAAACATCTTGGCCTATTGGCGGAAAACTTGTGTTGGATGAATCAGAGTTAAGAATAAAACCTAGTAAGAAACCATGACTTGAATTGTTATTTGGAAATCGGAGAGTGAGCCAAGAATAGTCTGCACGGTTCCATCTCTCTCTTAATAAAATTTAAATTAGTTCTAATTGGATTTGTGCTTCCACCTGTAACGATTCTTTATTTTTAACACTTTATTTAATTGCTTCCTATTTTTATTTTATCTGCCAGAAGATTTTATAAAATATGGCTTACTCCCAGGGAATGTTCTAATGGGTGGTTTTTAAGTCTATTTTTATGTGAGCACATTCGTATTAACTTTTACTCACTTCCTCTTTTTTTGTAAATCTTCAATTATTACCTTTGTATTCCGTTTATGTCCAGTCATTCCACTATAAAGCCAGAAATAGTAAAATTAAAAGTTAAATACACATATTTTGTTAAATTTTGCACAAATAACTTCAGTTGCATAATTAGCGGAAGATTAATTGTTATTTGACACAAATTGACGAGGTCGGTGTCAGCAGTTTTATCAGAGGCATAGGTATTATCTTCGTCATCATCATTGTTACCAGCACACTCATTTATAGCAGAGAATAACATCGAGCATTAAATGCCTATTTATTTGATATTATCTAATAGAACAAAAACGCAGCAATTATATGAGAACATAGCCAATTTGGTCGAATAGGCAGTGTTTCAAATGTGCATTCATTTTCTCAAAGCACACGTGTGTAGCTTTCAACAATTGTAGTCACCAGATCACGAAATGTTTGCAAATTGCATAACTATGCTGAAAAATGATGATGTTTAACGCGTCTCTCCAAATTTCATAGGCAGCTACAATCGTACATTTGAAGTATTTATGTGCCCAAATCTGTTAGGAGTGTATTAGTTGTTTCGTTTTTACCTGTAAAAATTTAATTTTGAGCTTCCTCAAAGTGAAAATTTAATGAACTAGAATTTTCTTCAAGATAAAATTTTGCATTTTAAATAAGCTAAATATTATTCTTTAAACAGAAAAAGATGGATATTTCTTCACTACAGGCACATCGAATTAAACTCTAATGATGAGATCTGATTACGTGTATGTTGTCTGTATAAACTATACATTTCTTAAAATAGAAAATGCATTTCTGTATAGCACATTGGTTTCGTCTTTATTGCGTCCTCAAATTTGCTGCGGCGGGAGTTGAATCGCAATGTGTTACAGAGCCTTACAATTCATCCACAATGCAATTGATAGCGTAGATATTGAGATGCATGGTTGCATCATCTCGTTTCATGTGAAGTCTTGAATTCCGCTTTACCACGCAGTAACACAAATGGTTAAAAGTGCATAGTGCCTGTTTTATAATAAAAGCTCTGTGATGGCTAGTTACAACTTTAAATTTCAATCGATACCAAATAGAATCCACATCAATGCGAGACTGACTTGAAATATAAGTTATTATATGTATATGCTGCTTTTGTGGTGTAGTTGATGAGTTTCATGGCAGTAGCAAAAGATTTTTGGTTCAAATCCCTGACGCGGCAACTTGAGCAACTACTTAATTAGTACTCGTAAAAATTGACACCTGTCTAGTTGATAA
>JAQBSW010006234.1:0-50314 GCA_029291075.1 Eudiplozoon nipponicum
CCCATACCCTGGGCACTAGTCTTCATAACCAACGAGAAAAAATTGAACATTTAGAAGCATCTGGAGCTTATGAAATCCCCTGCAATGATTGTGGTCTCGTGTACGTTGATGAGACCATGCGCCCAATCAAGGCAAGAAGAGGAGAACCGAAAAAAAACAGCATTTTAATTTAGACATGTTGTTAAATCTGACTTTGTTCGTCATTCAGTGAAGCCCAGACATAATTTTAACCCGCATGACTGCAAATGCATAGCCACATGTAGTCGGGATTGATTAGAGAATTTATCGAAATGAAATCTCAAGATTACATTATAAATGAAACAGTTGTGGAAAAACGGTTAGGTTTGGTTTGGAATATAGCATCAGCTGAAGGCAGGTAAAGACGATTGCTCGAATCAGAATCCGAAGTTAGCTGCATTAAAAGATTAATAAGAATGGATTAAGACAGGCTAATTAGTGGGCTCAATTATCAAATACCTGGTTAATCAATTATTGAGGATATAGCCCTTCTAAATTTCATCCTTTATCTGTTCGTTTAATTTTTAAGGCTCCTAGTGAGTTGAAAATTTATTAACGAATTTTAATTTTCTTTCTTTATAGTGTTTATTATTTCTTTAAATATTTGTCGTGATTTTCTTGTCTAACCATCACTTATTTTATTTCATATCTTAATTAAGCTTCTTATTTTACTGAATATGATTTTTCAGTCTTGCCCCCATACTATCTATTGTGACCACTGCAGTCAAAAGCATTTCAAACGTCAAAAATTAAAAAAAATAGTCTGGCGCGTGCAAAAAGTAAATTATTGCCTATTGACTGTGGTTGCATTTAGATGAATGTTCACCTGTATTAATTATATTTATCTGAATCTGTTTTATTTATATGTACACGCACACATGCATATTCGTGAGCGCGTCTATTAAATGATATGACAACATGCGTTATTAACCATGCCATCAATTACCTTGGCATGAGGTATGGTGAGTGTATCTTATATACTAGACTCTTCACCCAATAATGTGAGGGCGATCTCAATTACGTCATTTCACATGGTAAATATAAAATAAATAGTCAAACGAATTCAAATGGTAACACAACATTCATCCACTCTAGATTCACTTAGTTGGATGAACGTAGCAGTTGTGTACATACACTCACGCACACACGCGACATGCAGCCATCTAGTGAAAGATCAGCCGGAAGTATAAACGATATGGCTAATATTGCAATTGCGACTGACGGTAGTTTTGTTTTGTTGTACGACGACTGGTTAAATACAGTAAGATTGGTGTTTACTTCGAGGTCGCAAGCTTGATTTAAAGAATTGTTACCACCACCCGCGCAATCAACTATTGTTAAATTTAGTTGCTTCATGAGTTTGTTTTTAAAACTTGTTTCGATGCGTGAACTGATGACAGCAGTTCACAAAGGCTGTCCAAATATCTTCAAGGAGCAAAATAACTGGAATTCAGAGTGTGCTAGTCACAATAAAGATCAAGTGAAAAAGGTTAAATAGCATGTTAAATGAAATTCACTAATAGAATTGTCGTATCCCGTAGAAAATATTATTTGGTTCATTATGCACAATAAAATCGTTAAATTCTCATTGTCTGTCAAGGCTTCAATTGATCCATTTACTAGTTAAAAATGAAATCATCATTTAGTAAATTAACTTTATTTAGAAATGCAACCAGACCGGCTTTTAGGATCTGAATCATTTGATCCAAGGTTCGAAATCTGCCAGACGTCGAAATCGCCAATACTTTGCTTCATAGCTCTAAACAGAAATAAACCCACATGCATGGCATACGCTTAGCCAGAGAATTACATTATATAAATCAAGGATATAATTACCTGACGCATTATGTCAATACATTTTTCAGTATAAACAAAGTATTGTGTACCGTAGAAAAGGCAAATCATCCAGTAGACTGGTTTCGTCTTTACTGAAAGGGTGGCTCACTGGTTAGAGCACCAGATTCAACTTCGTAAACATAATTACAGAATTTGAATCACGATTTACAAATTCAAAGGCCATTCAATTGTAAAAACAAGAAATTAGCAGGCCCAACCACCAAACCGTGTAAAGCCTTCGTTTAAAGTACTTCTATTTCGAGAGGTCGTAGTTCAACAGACAATTCAGCTACTAAAAAATCTATTCGGTGACACCTTTTAGCAGTTGGACATTGATAGTCCCCACTTACAGTGAGACTTAATTAGTGATACACCGTAAAGTTAGCCAATCATTTAAACAAATATGCCACAGATTAAAAGGTTTCAAATACTTTACCAGCTGAAGCCGGAATATGAATTGTTCATTGGAGGAATAGAAAATTCCAGCAATATTTGTAATGGCTTTTATTGTTTATAGGCGTATTACAAACATAACATTGATAGGACGTAGTAACGGCTTCTACTATTGAGTCGCCAGGGAGCACGTAACGCATATTTTCATGAAATAATACCTTTCTTTCGTACTGAATTGCGCTTATCCTTCTGGTCATATTCGATCTAACTTGTTACTAAGTGCACAACACATAATACCCAATTGCATATATATTAGTTCCCCTGTGACAAACAGTATATAACTAGAACCTACCTGACTGTTGTTTATTAGTTATTGCAAACCTAGTAACAAATGAGTTTAAACGGAGCCAGAAGGATATGCCAAAATCAAAATGAAACATGGTCTAATGTCATGTGCATAAGTTTTTCCTGCTTACTGGCGACTCATCAGTAGGAGTCGGTATTACGCCCTAAACACACCATGTATTTGTTCAATAAATATGGAATAATTGGATGATACAATCTCCTATGCGAATGTGTATGTCGGTAGTTTTGGCGTTAACTTCAGAAAATGTCTTCGACAGTGCTACTTAACAGCCAACTAAGTACATATAATAAATACAAAGCCTGTAAAAGGTGCCAAAACAATGGTAAATCCGTTGTGTCTTACCTGAGCTACTTTGTTACCATGCACGCAATACCTACACAAAACTGTTTGTATATTTTTTGTCCGCAACAAAGAATATGTATAACCAAAGCATGCCTGACTCGAATATCTTGGATAAAACGCTCACATAAATCAAATGGTGGTTCCATTGAGGCTCGTATAATTTGCGTAAGACAACACGAACAAATTAACTCAACTAATTATGGAGTAATAAAGATTAGGTAATTACCTTTGGCATTGTAACGACTAAATGCCCGGTTACCTGCGATCTTTTAGCACTCGATTTATCCGCCTCGACTTCGTGCGTCAAAGCCAATTGAAAAATCTAAAATGCAGCAAACACGTTACAAGATAAATAAATAAACATGTTTGATAACAAAAAAAACTTGTTGAACATTTCCTCGAAATGGCACAAGGCACAGTATTTAAACTTTTTTCGACAGTTTTACTGCCAGTGCCTCTTGGTTTAAGATGAGGAAATTGTGTCTCTCTGAATAGGTGCCATTAGTATTATTTGCTAAATTTCCACGAATATTTTTGTAGGTCTTTAAACAAAGAAATGTGTAAAACTACCGAAATTCAACTGGCTGCTACGCTATGTTAAATGAAATATTTATTTTAAATTTGTAAAATGCAAACTATGTTATTTTTACTGTTTCAATTTTATTAGACTTTTCATTGTGGGTAACAAATTAACGTTCCTTAGAATACTATGCTCATATAAAGCAGATGGGTAAGTTAAAAGTGTTGAAATTTGGCTTCATTTATTATTTCATCGGGCATTAGACGGTGGAAGAAACCTGCATAGTAAAAATCTTAACTGCAATACCACATGTATTGCTATCATAATTGAAATAAAGATGCAAATCCACCGGCGAGAGATTTAGATCAAATTCCTCTTCAACTGGATTGAGTGAGTGTTTTGTCCACCTCTATTGATTGGGCCATGCACTCGGATATCGTCTTTGTTTATTATCAGTGTGTCGTCCAGACGAGACGTAATTATGCCTAATTCTGCAGTTAAATTGGTCATTTGAGCAGTCAGACCTTAAATCAACGTTTCTAACTTATCAGAAGCCATATTGTAATGGTACCACAAATGCTTTATTTTTACTCAATTATATATAGTATTTTGCTCGCATAACGAGCATCGATTTAATAAAAAAATTTTTTTTAATATTTATTAATTTATGTTCACTGCAGCTCGAAGTCTGCTTTCATCAATGGGCTGACTGCTACATTCTTATACGGGCGCTTCTGCGAGGAATTTCTGTTGAATTAATGCCAGCACTAGATAAGACCGTTTGATCGTTCTTTGTCTCAAATGTGGCTATTGCTACAGCGGATTTGCTTTGGCTTAAGAGAAAGAAAGAAATCCGATCTCAGGCAGCTGATATTGCAACTATTAGCGGCAGGATTATCTGTCCAAAAATTGATGTTCATCTCGAGTTAAAACCACTGTTACGCGACAGCAGTAGAGCTATATGCATCAAGAATAATAAACTACCTGATTGTAGAGCAAATAAATCTAGGGAACAAGTCTAATAGCAAAAGGGTAGTCCATATGTGGAACGGAGTTGATCGCGTTCTGAATTAACGTGTCGGTGTGATAAAATAATTCGTGACATCTCCACAGACATGGGCACCTGATTAACAATGAATGCCGGGAACAAAGTGTACATAACATCAGCAGTTTAAGCAGAACTCGCCCGAGCCACCTGCAAGTAAACAATCCTGATTTCCAACTAAATAATTAATTTACAAAAATTTTTCAGAAGCTTAGTATTATAAATTAATCAAATTCTGAAATATATACTAATTTAAGCATTGCACACATTAAAATTTTAAAAAAATAGTACCTTCTCTTTGAATTTCACTCGCACGTATGTAGGTTGAATATCGCAATCCATCAAAGATGTGTCCATGTGTCTAAATTTCCGGAAAAATGCAAGTGCTTTTAAATATTCTACATAAAGAAATGAAAATTACGCGGTAATTACAAGCTTTTGTTAGAAAAAATTAAAATTAAACGCCATTTGGTGAATAAAGGTTATATGCTTAACCACGAAGAGAATAAATACTCAGAAATATTAAAATTAAAAAGCAGGAAAACAATAGAGAGGTTACCTATAATTCTATTAGTTATGACGAATTTTAGACACACACATAAACACCTCAACACAGATATATATATATATATATATATATATATATATATATATATGTAATATCCATTCCATGCCCTATATCATCGCTCAGAAATTCATTTCCGATACAAGAAACGTTTCTTCCATTATCTCCTCAAGTATGTACTAATGAAAATATCTTTATATATAAATTGGAAGGCAAAAAAAGACAACAGGAATAAAACCATTTATCGTTGACTCTTCTGATAGTTGGAAAGAATGAAGATAAAATCGCGTTAAAACATCATATAAGCACTTAAATACTGTTTGTTGCGAAGAGCTAATATATATGCAATTATGTATTAGGTTTTGCGAACCTGTAAACGAGATGCCCTGGTCAATCGTGCTTATATGATAGTATGTATTAGGTTTTGCGAACCTAGTAACAAATTAGTTCAGTTGTGACCAGAAGGATAAACCAAAGGCAGCATGAACGGAAAGTATAATCTCATGCACATTCGTTTCGTGCTTACTGGCGACTCATCAGTAGGAGCCGGTATTACCTTCTTTAACCACTATATTTGTTTTAGTCCTATTGTTACATTCTTCTGATATAGTGGTTAGGGCGTAATACCACTCCTATGACAGTCTCCAGCTAAACTACCAAAACAATGTATGAACTCATCTTGCTGGACCTCCTTAATTACAACTAATTATTAGATTCACCAAACAACCTATCATATAAGCACGATTGACCAGGGCATCTCGTTTACATTACTCGAAGAAAAAGACGGATGTCTATCATTTATGGATGTGGGAATAACAATAGATAATGGAGGAGCCATCTCTAGGGCGATTCAAAATAACTCAAGTTGGACTGACTATTATATTTATCATTTAAGTAGTGTTAAATTAATTTTCATACGGCACCTCATAACTAAGTTTGTACTCGAATACGCAGGATATGTTCACATAAAAACAACGAATTAGTGTTAATCCTACTTCGAAAAACGCTGAAGAAGTATGGTCATCAAGTCTGGTTTATCGAATATAATTTGAGGCAGAGTAAAAAAATCGAAATGATAGAATAATATCATGTAAAACAACGCTCAATTTCCCCATCGGAAGTGATTCTTCAGCTAAGATATTTAAAAAATGAGTAATCAGTAAGACTAAACGTAATTTCTTTCGAAACATGTGAGAGTTTTGTTCAGCACAACAAAATTTCTGCGAACTAATAAAAAAGATCGTCTTTCTTTAACGTCTACACTATTAGTTATATATTGTTCGTGGTGGAGAACTAGTATATATATATATATATATATATATATATATATATATATATATATATATATATATATATATATATATTCAATTATGTATTAGGTTTTGCTTATTTAATAACAAATAAATTCATGTCAATACCATTAGTTATATACAAATGTTAATGCACTTGTAGCGCACAGTAAATCGAAAAGTTAAAAAGGATGTTCAAAACACGAAAAAATCAGAATTCCCCTCAAAATCTGTTAAAAAGGGTGTAGCTATTGAACAAAAATTATCAATTTGTGAACATTTATTTATTGCAGGCCACATCACCTGTATCAATAATTTTTCCATTTCGTACTAAACAAAATCCTATGAACTACTTACGGCTATCAAATTTATCGCAGTTAATAAGCTTAATCCTTGCTTAAACGTGAAAAGAGTGATAACAAAGAAGTCACACGAAATTCGAATAGAAATAATGCGTCATAGTAAAAGACGTGTCTCAAAGAATAACTCATCCAGTGTTTGTGGACACTTTGGAAAAGAAAGTGATGACGCATCGTAGGGCTTTAAAAGTAAAGTCATGTCTAAGATGTTACAGGTTACGCAAAAATCAATTTTAATGATTTGACAAACAGAACAAGGTATTACCGAATCCTGAATACTGGCCGTGGATAGTGGTGAACTGATATTTATTAATAAATGTTAATCGATGGAATAATGTTGTTTTTTCCGCATTCATTCCTTTAATTTCCTTTAATTTAAATGTGGAGGTTCCGTATGGGTCGGCTGGTGCTAAAATACGCAGAGCTTTTGACATTCACGAACAAAGACAGCTTTTGAGTACGCCTGCAAAATATTAAAGTCAAACTTTCATGCTACTTACAGTAGAGAAAGTCAATGAATAAAAATAACACATACTTATAAGCAGTAATATCAAGTTCGAAGGCACCCTGAATTTCTCCATCATCAGAGGTCACTTCAATTTCACGAAGACCAAATTCGACTCTGTTATAATTTAAAAAAATAATAAATGCAGCCTTTATGCAACACGTTGATCGAAACGCTGCTTCATAGAAAAGTGTTAAAACTAGTCCAACTATATTTACTTAAAGTTAGGAATTTCAATCAAGATCATGAAAATTTTCCTTTAAATAAAATTTGTGCCGAATGATAAGAATGCTAGGTAGTTTCTCGAAACTGAACCAAACTTACTCAAAATAACTTAAGTGACACAAAAAATTCTTCCCGATTGTGAGCAGATACATTTTAGATAAAGTTATCTTTAATTTAAATCAGAGGCAAAAGAAATGCTTCTTGCCTTGTCAGAAAAAAGAACACCAAAGATTTGTCAAATGCCAGACAGGCGTCTGCATTATTATAATTCAGCAGCTTCATTTCTCTACATTAAAAAAGCTCTCGAAATTCAAGAACGTGTTCGACAAGCACGTATCATAAACTGTGAATGGTAGCGCAGTGCAAGCGTCACATTTAGAGTTTGCACGAGTTACATTCGTGGCTTGTTGGTTTTCAATATCACTTTTGAAAATATCCGACTGATCCCCAATTCCAATTATGCCTCGAGTCCATCATCATGGTGACTGGATGCTGATTCGTCCCTTTCCCCCGAAGGCTTCAACGTCGTTCGTTCTAACCACTGGATTTTACCTCATTTCCGGTGGTTAGCATGAACGACGTTGAAGCCTTCGGAGGAACGGGACGAGTTAGCACCCAGCCACCACGATGATGAACTCGAGGCTTACTTGGAAATGTGGATCAGTCGGATCTTAAATTAGAAATGACAGGTTTTATCGTTTGTACAACATCTCGATGCCGCTGGTTTGCGATCTTCTTATAAATACCAATCCCACTATATACGTATATAGATAATAAAATTCATCCATTAGACCGGTTTTTCCGTATTGGAAATATTTCAAGTCCTGTGCAAAATTTTCTACAGACAGGGCTCAAACCTGGGCACTTCTGCTTCGCAGTCTGTTGCATTAGCCATTGAGCCAATCCGCTGCACCACGATACATGCTTCAGAAAATCCAAATTGCCCATAAAATCAGTTTTTTGACATAGCAAAATGCATTCATGCCACGCCAAAGCTTACATTATCCCCATTTCTTCCAAAAATAATCAATTAAATAATTCTGCAGTTTTTTTATGAGTTTATGCACTGAACTCTAACTGTAGAAGTGAGATTACTGGGATTTTGTTACTTCTATTCATGTTTCACAATAAACTTGGTCAGTAATCTTTAAATCAACTTTAATCACAATTCTTTGACTGATGATTGAAACAATAATTCGAACCCTCCAAGTATGGGTAGAACTAGAATATTTAAATTTTTCCGCCTGTCAATTTGGAGACGTTGGTTCAACTACAGAATTTAAGCGCCTCAATTAAATGCAATCCAACTCTTTTTTTCTGTATTTGTTTGCAGCTAAATTACGAATCTGTAGCCAAAGGCTATTCATGTTAATTCGAAATAATATAATATTTTAAAGTCAAAGTGCAAAGATCAATTTAAAGCCGAAAGCTTACTTTGCTTCATTGATATTAAATGGTCGTCCATCTTTGGCAAAGAATTGACGCGGTGGTTTAACTTTTCTGTCGACAAAAAGTAATTAATAAACATTAGTATGGCGTTGCGAATAAAGAATAAACAACAAAAAACTAAATTCCAAGTTTAAATTATAATTTTTTTCCTGGTCGGCTTAACTTTATAACAGGTGACAACTTAATGTACAGAATATAATATCAAACATAAACCATTGTCAAGTTGTCAAATATAAAATATTAACATTTCAACATTAGTTTTTAAGAATTTTTACGGGTAACAAGCTTGTTAGAGCTTTGTGAAGAATTTAATCGATTCACAGCCGAAAATGAAGCTCAAGTTCCATTGATGTATTGTACAATTCTGTAGACTAAATTTAATAGAGCATCGCAAATGCATAACATGTTTTTTTGCATTCATCAGAGGCATATTTTATATATATATATATATATATATATATATATATATATATATGGCGACATTAAAAACTACACAGTGATTCAAGTAACGAAGGAAATTCATCCGGTAGACCGGTTTTGTCCTTATTGGAAACTCTTCAAGTACTGTCCACGCATTTCCGCGGACGGATCGAATAGTGGCACATTTGTTGTTTTGGAGTCTGTGTCTGCTTCAGTTCCTATGTAGCTCGCGGCAAATTCTGGACAGTACTCGAATAGTTCACAATAAGGACAGAAGCAGTCTACTGAATGACTTGCCTTTGCTAACTGATGCAATGTGTATTTATACTGAAAACATATATAAACATAACACCGCCATTCAACTTCAAATTAATATATATATATATATATATATATATATATATATATATATATATATATATAATTTCCATTGCTTTCGAATATTAAACAGTATGTTTATTATTATTTTTATAAATAAATGTGTATACCAACATGATGTGCCTAACAAAATTAATTGCGTCTATTCTACACGAAATCTTTGAAATATTTATTATCATCACAGTGAAATCAATAAAAAATTTAAACAAACTGCATTATGTGAGCATCGAGGAAAAGCAAACCTCCTTTAATATGTTTCTTGAAAATGGTTCACAACATAGTAATAATTTAAAGTAATTGGATTTGCATTCAGAGCAAATACGAAAGCAAATATTTATTTCATTTAGTCCAGCACAGCACGCGTAGATTAATTCATTGAAGAGTGCAAACTAAATGGTATAAACAATACAGTTACACAATAATTGAGTGCGTGGGTGGTGGTAACAATTCTGAAAATCAAGTTTGCGAGCTTGAAGTAAACACCAATTCCATTGTTTTTAACCAGTCGTCGAACAACATAATAAAACTACCGCCAGTCGCTACGCACTGACGCGTTTCGACCTTCCATGATCATCATCAGAGAACGACGGCAAACTGACTAGCGAGGATCAAACCGCATTGAATATATATATATATATATATATATATATATATATATATATATATATAGAAAGCAAAATTAGATATGCGGCACTCACCTCTAGCAGTCTTGCATACATTGTACGTGACTGGAAATGTTGGCTGCACAATTTCTATGCAGTCACGAACATTAGCTGTTTGTAGCTTTCGCCACACACATAGTTTGCAGACCTGACGTAAACGTCAATACCATAGTTGCGTTTCACATACGTAATATATTTCAGCCGACTTTGGCCATTATTCGAGCACAATATAGAAGCGATTAACCAAATCGAATCAAAAGGTTGGCCACTAATTTTTAATGTAACTAAAAAGATTATTCTTCGGCTGCATTTGTCTAATTTATATTATACGTGAATTAGAACACTATGAGATAGACATATTTTTTTTAAATAAAACAAGTTTGCATATTTGGCATAAACACAATTCTCATAGCCGTTAGCAGATTGCGTCGGAAAGCCAACGTTGAACAGTTCGCAGCATGCGTATACAAGTTACAGCTTTATTGCGAAAGGCAATTTGTCACCTTGCATCTGATGACCATATCAAGTCGAAACCCACCAGTAAAAAATTATTTTGGTCGTACCAATGCATAGAACTACTGACAGTGTTAATAGATACGATTTTTAGTTAAAGTAGGAAAACATTATGTAAGTAAAAGTTATCCTCACATGCATTTAAATAAAGTGTGCTGTTGGCGTTTGGGAAATTTTAGTTTGTACTCTAAAGAATTGAATGTGTGCGTAAGCATCTTTATTCAAGCTCGCAAAGTTTAGTAATTATCTTACATTTTGCTCTGATCTGCTTCCCCTGAAGTCGACTTCTTTTGCATTTTCAAATATTCATGTGTTTCCCATCTGGATTCTGGAGTGTATGCAGTTTTCTCTTGCCAGAATTTATCCTTTTCCGGATCTGGTATACTGAATAACAAAAATAGCACGTATTTAATCGAATTTGAAAATATACATAATATTTCATTTATATGACACTACCACTACTATTACTATTACTACTACTAATACTACTACTACTACTACTAATAATAATAATAATAATAATTATTATTATTATTATTATAACAATAAAACGAAGACTACTAATGATTACATTAAAACTATTAATATTAGCACTACCACCACAACCATTACTATTATTACTACAACTACTATTACTACTACTACTAATACTACTATTACTACTATTACTACTATTAATATTATTATTACTAATATAACTAACACCACAAATGTTACATCATAGAATTTTTACCAGCAGAATACAATGATACTTCAGTGCGCATAACAGTGAAATCAATATTTATGGGCCAACTGTTAATACGTAGCAGGATTGCTCGTTCTTTCATGGGAATATAAACTGTATATGCCTGATTTTTATCAATGGCCTTCCTGATATTCGAACTTCAACAGCGTTTAAACTCCTCCAATTTAGCCCAGCAAAATATAAAGAC
This sequence comes from Eudiplozoon nipponicum, assembly GCA_029291075.1. Taxonomy (NCBI): domain Eukaryota; kingdom Metazoa; phylum Platyhelminthes; class Monogenea; order Mazocraeidea; family Diplozoidae; genus Eudiplozoon; species Eudiplozoon nipponicum. Next base: position 11,819 of record JAQBSW010006234.1, read on the forward strand.
GCCCAAAAAATCACACAAACTGTATGACCCACTCTATAGTGATGAAAAATAACTCCACGGGTGGTCTAATATAGATTTTCGCGGAAAAAAAATATTGAGTAAATTAATTTGACAACAATGACACCTGCAAATGGCGAAAAATACCATCGCTGGATTAATTTTTTTAAAAATATTACAGATCCAAGTCTTAGGCTCATAAGAGTTCATAAGGTTTTAAACATGCATGGCTTTGGATTGAAATTATCTATTGCTTAAAAAATATGTTCATGCATAGTTGAGCTCCGTCGATGACTGTACTCATTGGTCGGGATAAAACACACGAGCTCCAGAAACAGAACGGAGGAAGGCGACTTGCGATGCTACCTGTTTCAATCTCAAGCATAATTATCACCATCATAAACGCAATGAGTTTCAGTTGTGCTGCCAGTTCTCGGGAAGTTAAGTCATGTGGCTTGCTTTATTCGACAGTGTAGCTTCAGGCTCTTTTTGAGCGTTCTTTGCTGTGTAATCAGATCACTGCTTCTCGATGTAGTAATTTGGCTTTAAAATTATTTTGTTGACACGCAGTGCATTCCATAGAGATTACCTCCCGAGGTTCTACACATTCAACCAAAATTAAAAGGTGATTTTGCCCGATTTGTTTTCTTGTGTTTATGTGATTTTGCTAATCATTGATGCTTGGTTAAGATCAATTAGTCATATGAAGTATCCAGGATTTCGTGGCGATTCGTCATGCAAAACACATATCAATGTCGAAATTTTTGTATTAAATCTGCGCAAATATCTAAACAAACATTTGTATTTATATATAGGCGAGTACACATCAGAGAAATTGATATTAATCTAAAGGCGTTTATCTTGCCTTTGGCGAATGTAAAAAAGTTTCGAGCTAATGGAAGAATAAGTCAAAAAGTCAATGCTGGGTAAGCCATTCACCGAGTCCTATACTTCAATTGAGTGTCAAGCTCTGAGTGAGATGGGGACAACTTGCGGCACATCAAACGGCATTCATTTATTTGGTCTTGCATTTCTGTGTATCACAGAATTTTAAATTCTCCACATTCGCTTAAACAATTTGACTAATTTTTGTCTTTGCTATGATTAAGTTGAAAGTCGGTCATTTTGTTAGCAATTTGTTTAAATCATGCTAACTTGTTATCAAAGTATTGAATCCACGCGGATTTACTATTTTCTAACATGCTCAACCATAAACCAGCAGACTATGTTTTCAGAAAGCTGTTCATTGAGACAAGCTTCATAGAGAATTCAAAAATATTTCACCATTAGGTTAGTCGAAAAAGAACGACGTACAAATGTGTTCCGTTAAACGAAAAGTTAAAACAAAATGAACATTTTTAATTTAACCTTCAATGTTTCTTCTCCAAACATTCATTTCTTGTTAAAGAAAAACTGGCCTCACACATATAACCGTATTGGCACCCATTTAAAATGTGAGGTTTTAGGAATCCTCAACGAAGTAGACCTACGTTTTGCAGTAAATTAAAAACTGATAAAATGAACATAGACGAACGCTCAACAATGTAAAGCCATCAGCATCAAGCTAAAACTAGAATGTTCCAGTTCAGTGCAATTGACTAGTCAATGGTGTAGCAATAGCCACCTTTGAGGCCGATAACGTTCCAATTGTCCTATCTAAGGCTGAAGTGAATACAAAAGAAAGTCCTTGCAGAAGTGCACAAATTAAGATAAGGCTGTCAACACAATGATTGAAGCAGCCTTCGGGCTGCAAAAGTGGATATAAAATAATAAATATTTGCATTTTGTTTTACTAAATGGGCGCGCTTTACACTAGCAAACTTCTAAAAATAACTGATTAAAAAAATTTTAAATGACTTCTAATGGATTGGAAAAGTTAGCAAGAGTATTGTCTGCACAAACGGCCACGTTGACTGTGGAGTTAGGGAGAATTAAGTCTCGGCAGGACGACACACTTGTAATAAATTATGAGGGAATCCGCATAAACGACCGAACCAATATAGGTTATGTCAAGAAGTGGAATGGCATTAGGCTGATCCTTTAGATAATCAATCTGATAATGTTTACATGTATAACTCACGTATAATACTTCCACAAGAACTAGCAATGTGTCGATGACACGAAGATATTAAAGAACATGAGCTGCTTAAAGTTTTATGTAGCATGGACCATTATATTTAGTTCAAGCGCGAACTAGGAGACTCTCATTAAAGTGTACTTCCTTTCCTCGATTGACCGAAATCGAGATGGGAAGACGGTATTATGAAAAGGGAAAATACTTTTCACGAAGTCATGTACTGGACATGACATCCATTAGCACAGCATATTCTCAATGTCAGACAAAACAAATCGAACACGTAATTAGTCCCAGGCAATTGATTAACGAATAATCTGCATGACTTTAAGACATTTATGAGAATGAAACAAAAACATTAATCATTTAATCTGACACAGCAGAAGGGCTTTAAATGGGAATTTCTTATTAAAAGTGGATGCTTAATAAAAGAATTGTGTAAAGCAAATGGCGAATCCCAGCGAGTAAAGTTTTCTTAAAGCTTCACCTATAAATTTGTTATTGCCAAACTGGCAAAATTTAAAAGCTTTGTTAAATATATCATTTCACTTAACAACCATGTTTTCGTTGTCAGCCATAACATTGTACTGGTGCAGATGCGATGCAACAGTTATTGTTAGCATGCTATCTTGCATAAACAAAATTTCAGAAAATATACGCTCTTGATTTCAATTTAATAAAAGATTCCACACACTAAACAAATCTCGGTCTGACTAGTCCGTTGAACATTTCCTTAAGTTATTATATTTCTGCGCGGAGAAATATTAAGACAATATTTTATTTGATATTTTTCTACATAGAAATGTCATTGATGGTTAATTCAGGCTACTCGAGAACTTATAATCAACTCCTTCTCTTCAAAGTATACGGTAGTAGGTAAACGGACATTATTTGCAAAGGCGGTGATGTCAGTTACATAATCAAGGATGCGACTTTGATATAAACACTTTACCTATTATGTAAATACATTTTTCAATATAATTTGATTATTGTGTAATGTCGAAAAAGAAATTCATCCAGGACGAAACCGGTTTCGTCCTTATTAGGAACTCATCACGTACTGTCCAAAATTTGCCGCGGGCAGGGCTCGAACCCTGGCACATCTGCTTTGTAATCTGCTGCTCTATACTGACAAATGTATTTGAATAATGGGTCATGTGTTTATATCAAGATCTGAAACCCGATTTAAGTAGTTGTCATTAACCGCCCGCGCAACCGATGTTCGGTTAATTACCTAAATGATCAATTTAATACTACTTTTCTACGTAGAGTGGTTTCTGTTCTATAATGACAGATTGTGGATTGCTAGTTGGAACATTAGGTATAAATGGATGCCAGGTTCAAGCACTGTCGGCGGCAAATTCTGGACAGTACGAGGTGAGTTCCCAACAAGGACGAAACCGGTCAACTAGATGAATTCTTTAAATCAAGTTTGCGAGCTTGAAGTAAACACCAATCCCATGGTATTTAATCAGTTGTCGAAGAACATAGCGAAACTATCGCCAGTCGTACGCACTAGTTTTGGAATGTTGTTCGACGACTGGTTAAAAACAATGAGATTGGTGTTTTCCTTAATCTCGCAAACTTGATTAAAAGAATTGTTACTAACATCCGCGCAAACAATGGTTGTTTAATTAATTACATTTAATTAATTGCATTTTCTACATTACCCAATGCTTCAATTATATTGAAAAATGTATTTAAATATTGGGAAAGGTGTTAAAAATGAAGACCGCAATTATATGGTTGTAAATCTTAACATTTGCGTCTAATTGGTTAATTTGATTTGGTTGCAATTAGAACAGCTATATCGACTAAAATGTATCCTTAGTGAAATATCTTACATACCACCCAGATTGCAATAGCGCAAAACAATTCGATTTTGAGTTTAAAAATTCTGTAAAAGTATATTTTCCTTTTATCAGATGATTTTTTCTACATCGAAAAACAATAGTCGAATGATTCTTGTAAACTATATATTTGGGCGCAACAACATCACATTAATTGATTTTCGGATGATTTGTTCTTAGCTATAAATCGCCGGGGCAAATTAATTATATTTCGTCAGGAACGTGTGCCTCAAAATTGTGCACAATTTGTGTGGTACGTGATACTATTTGCGATATGCGCCGTGGCCGAGATGAGGTTGCACGCAAGGGGCTACAAAAATATCGCCGATCAAAAATAATGTATTGCCTACACAGAACAATTAAAATTAAGATCAAGAGTCGAGTTAATCTGGAAAGCAGCGTACACAGTATCTTGGCGCTTTATTTGGTTGATAATTTTAAACATCATGAGCAAATAACTTTGGAAAAATTCATTTTCTTTGTAATGAAAATTTATCTATCTATGTAGTAGGTTTAAAAAATAATGTAAAGAATGTTTAGTATAACCAACTTACTTTTCATTAGACTCCATCAGCTGTTTAAGTTTTTCAGCTCGTTTTTGTGCCTCATATCTTTCTTTTTCCTAGTCGTAATCAGTTTCAACAAAAAATATGTAAAAAAACAAGGAAACTTAACAGTGTTTCAATGAACTAAAATACATTCTTTTAACCTCTTTCTGTGTTAAAACACGTTTATAGTGTTTCTCGAACCTAAAGGTAACTTCATGCTTGCGTTTAAAATGGTGCCGCTCTTGAAACAGCTCCATTTATTAGTTAAATACTGTTTGTTGCGAAGAGCTAATATATATGCAAGTATTTATTAGGTTTTGCGAACCTAGTAACAAATTAGTTCAGTTGTGACCAAAAGGATAAACCAAAGGCAGCATGAACGGAAAGTATAATCTCATGCACATTCGTTTCGTGCTTACTGGCGACTCATCAGTAGGAGCCGGTATTACGCCCTTTAACAACTATATATATATATATATATATATATATATATATATTTTAAATTTAGTTAAGCAAGAGTAGGTTTATTTATAAGCAATGCATCACTGGCTCAAGCCTCACCGGCAGTGGTGAGTCTCCCATTAATGGCAAAACTATAGGCCCGTAGATGTTTTTGCATTCAAACCTACAACAGCTGTTGTAGTAATGTGGTTGGCCTTGTCAGTTTATCACCTTAAGCACAACATAGATTTACTGCACGGTTATCAATTTTTACTAGAAGCCAGCGTCATTTCCAAGTCCAATAACTAGTTTGAATAAAAAAGCCTACTTCCATATGGTAATACTTTCCATAAATATGATACAACATCATGGAATTAAGCTATTTTTTTTAAATTAACCAAAAGATAAAATAAACAAGAGCCTAGTGAAATTACGGACATTGTAGACATAATATAGTGCGTTAAACCTAAATTAACAGCGTACACAAACAAATATGACAACAAAGTTTAGAGACAAAGACAGTACCAATCTGAGTAACAAAACATAATCAAAACTCGACAGTCAATCCTCTTTTTAGAAAACTACTACCCTTAAATAGAAACAACTCATCCGATTTAATGAGGACTACCCATAGTAAACCACATGTTAATCACATTGCTTGCCTAATAGGACTTAAAAACGAGGAACTAGGCTAACTAACGAAATATCTTAACTGAATTAGCCTGACTATAAGGTGATCTAGTATTTGGTTTTCGTCAAAAGGGTTATTTTATCGATTTTGTCGACAATAAATTGATGAACGATATTTTGGCACATAGTGACATTATTTCCAAATGGAAAACAAATAATAAAATTAAGTGAGAACTCCCGTTTATACGGGTTTATTTATATAATCACAATTAATATATTAATACAATTATTATAATAATACACAATAATAATAATAATAATAATACAATAATAATAATAACTAATAATAAAATAATAATAATAATAATAATAATAATAATAATAATAATAATAATAATAATAACAGTAATAATAATAATAATAATAATAATAATAATAATAATAATAATAACAATAATAATAATAATAATAATAATAATAATAATAATAATAATAATAATAATAATAATAATAATAATAATAATAATAATAATAATAATAATAATAATAATAATAATAATAATAATAATAATAATAATAATAATAATAATAATAATAATAATAATAATAATAATAATAATAATATATAATAATAATAATAATAATAATAATAATAATAATAATAATAATAATAATAATAATAATAATAATAATAATAATAATAATAATAATAATAATAATAATAATAATAATAATAATAATAACAACAATAATAATAATAATAATAATAATAATAATAATAATAATAATAATAATAATAATAATAATAATAATAATAATAATAATAATAATAATAATAATAATAATAATAATAATAATAATAATAATGAAAATCATCCAACAGACAGGCGCGCATCTCTTATTTTCACAAAGTTAATAAATCCTAATCTATAGCGTCAAATATACTGAAATGCACGCTTGCAGCTAACGAAACTAATGATAATCTTCCTTCTCCTCCGCGTCATAATCATCATCGTCATCACCATCAACAACAAAATTTTCATCAAGATCGTCATCATGTACAGTAAATCAAAAGGTATTAGTAACTAATTATGTACATACATTTGTCAGTAGAAACTAAGTATTTTATGGTGTAGAAAAGACAATTCATCCAGTAGAACGGTTTAGATCTCACTACGTATTATCCAGAATTTGCTGTGAACAGAGCTCGAACCTGGAAGAACAGGGCTCGAACCTGGTCACGTCCACTTAAGTTCGAGCCATGTTCGAGGCAAATTCAGGACAGTACGTGATGAGTTTCTAATAAGGACAAAACCGGTCTACTAGATGAATCGTCTTTTCTACACTATACAAAGCTTAGTTTATACTGACATATGTATGTACATCAATAGTCGGGGGTATATATCAAGTTCGCAGCCTTGACTAAAGTAATTATTGACCATATATAATTATCCGATAAATAAAAAAATACCATGAAAATTCTTCTTTAAAGTGATAATAATGACAAGAAGAATAATTTAGGTACACAACTTATTAAGGGAGTGAGATATATGAGGGGAAGGATCTAGTTGCTGTGACTAAGTATAATTGTATAACGCACGGATGTGAGGCAAGCTAAACCTATACATAATACCATTATGGCCAAGTCTGCATTAAGGCAAGGCAACAGCGGCAATGCAGCTTCCATGCGTTATCACTATATAACGTCATAAATGCAACCAAACCAAGCAGCCAACTCTGCCCAAATAGGAAATGGAAGTTACGAGGATGATTCTACTAGAAATCTGCAAAAAAAAAATCGCCCGTGAGCTCGACTCAAAGCCATATCGAGCAGTGCCTCTAACCAAGAAGTACGATGTGCACGTAGACCCGCGATCTCGCAGACGAATGCATTTTATATTACCCAATTTTGATGTAGCTGACTTTAAGGGTTTCTGCCAAGTCAGAAACTATCCATCATGTTTCTTACGCCAATCTGGTGCTTGGTGTGAGAACACTGCTCAACCGAGCAATCGAATTGAGGGCATACGCAAGACGTGACCGAGCCAACGCGATTGATTAGGCCTTATTTGTTATTCTAACGAAGAGCATTTGTTGGTCGATCCAAAAATACGCCCACGGATGTCAGCGTTGATCATCCGTTGTTGTTAACCAACATGAGCTATACTTTTCAAAGCAACAGTGGTCGAGTATTTGAAAGCGTCTAAAATCATTGAGTCTAGGCAGTCAATTCTCACTAGCGTGTAATAGAACTGCGCGTACAGATGCATTATAAACACGACCTTTAAGTCAAAGTGAAATACTCGCGTTTTTACATATATGGGAACGGTTGGAGAAAGCTATCCCGGTATTCTCGATTTTCATACTCATATCGTCAGACATTGCCTGAGTTAATGATAGTGCTGCCAAAGTATGCATACCTGTCAACTATGTCCAGATGTTCATTCTGAAGTCGCAGAGCTAGAGTGCGTAGCGAGAGATCCTGTAAAAGTGCCTTACATTTGGAGGGTGCAAATTTCGTATAGAAAGACGGAACGAAAGCTGCTGATTTATTCAAAGTGGCCTTAGCAGAATCTCGATTGGTGAATAACAAAACGATATCGTCTGCATAATCAAGATCGACTGAACTACCGCCTTGGAAAACGTTGACACCTGCATCGTGAACGTATGAAAGAGTGCTGTTCACAATTATCACTTGTTAATTTCCCGCTGCATGTGTCACATTTAAGTTTTTACGCAACTCTTCGGTAAAACCTACACATTCGCATGGCAATGCACGTATCAGTAAACGTTCACCATAGAAGCAATATTCACCGATACATTACAATATACGCCAGGTTGCTGTTTGAATTTAAACACGAATTTACCTAGAACAGATAAATAAATTGAACAGTTTCCAAGGATTCATACATACCGAAGTTACGACTTTGTTTCTAACAGGTAAGTTCTATCAAGTGTGATCAAAGTTGCCAACACAAGGTAAAACAATTGAAAAACAACTACATGAACTTTTACCGCTTTAGGCAATAGGGTAAATCATTCAGTATATGCCACTCTCATGGAGAAAACCTTATCAAACAGAGCCTGGAAATAAACTGATCAGTCAATTTAGTCCATGTAAAGCCCAAAATTACGGTATTGAAATGGGACATGGTACCAACACAATGGATTTCAATGTATGGTAAATTTTACCAACATATTGAGATTTTCACCTATGTCTGAACACCTCTTACTCCAACAAATCTATACACTCTGGTCTTGGTCGATTTCGCGGTAATCATGACATCATTCAATTAAATCTGTAATAGTTAGATACTGTTTGTGTCGGAGAACTAATATATATGTAATTGTGTATTAGGTGTTGCGCAACAAGTAAGAAATTAATTCAACTATGACCAGAAGGATAAAACGAAGGCAGCATCAATAGAACGTATAATCTTGAGCACATTCGTTTTGTGCTTACTGGCGACTCATTGTATCGTCATTTTCACACATTCTACACCCAAAAATATAGTTGGTATAGGGCGTAATACCGGAACCTAGTGATGTGTCGCCATTAATCATGAAATGAATGTGCACGAGATTAAACGTTCCGTTCATGCTTTCTCTGGTTTATATTTCTGGTCATAGTTGAACTAATTTATTAGGATAATTGGTCTACACGTACATAATATTACCATTCATCCGAGGTTTTCTCTGAATAATGAAACTTGATTGTCATAAAATATAATATGTTTATACTTGCGGTATTTGTAGCCAAACGGATTTACAACTTTTTTTCAAGGTAAGAAATAAAAGGGCTACGCATTGCAGAAGATGTCGTTTGCAACAGAAGTTTTCGTGTGCGCACGCGCCCCAACACATTTGTTTTCTTGTCTAATTTTATTTCCTTTACTTTTAAAAATAGAAAATGTGTAAATTACTAGACATTGAAGTCGAGTTAGCTTCTGGCCAAAAGTAAATGGCACGTTTTGACTGCTTTTCTGCATCTATTTTATGATAAATTCACGATTAAATACATTGACTATTTTTCAATCTAAATTAGAAACGTTTAGAGTTTCTGATTGTGCCAATTTCAGTCTAACACAAAAATTTTCTAGAATTCCTTATTTCTGTAAAAATAGTACGCTCATCCCATTGTGATCAATGTTTCGATGCTCTCTTACTTAATTTTTTCATGATCATAACAACTGAGGCTAAGGCCAGAGTGTATGGATTTACTGGAATAACAGGTGTTCAGAAATTGTTGTAATTCTCAATTTCGGTGAACTATAGCATAAATTAATATCCATTATGTTGGTACCATGTACCGACCAAGCAACCATAGTGTTAGTACCACGTACCTTTTCGGAATCAGTTACTAACACAATAGCCATAGTGTTAGTATCCTTTACAGACTCGGTATATATATTATATAGTGTGAGTTAGCATTGAAGTCGCATTGTCGTTGACTTCAGATTATGTTAGCTTCACTATTACAGGTTTACACATTCGTCTAGGAGATTGTACCGTCCTATTATTCCACATTCTTCTACCAAATATATAGTGGTTAAAGGGCGTAATACCGGCTCCTACTGACGAGTCGCCAGTAAGCACGAAACGAATGTGCATGAGATTATACTTTCCGTTCATGCTGCCTTTGGTTTATCCTTCTGGTCACAACTGAACCAATTTGTTACTGTACTTACTCTGTTTTACCTTTTAGGATTTAGTGCGAGAATCATGTACCTGATAACTATACAAGTAAATGAAAAAACTAAACAACGGTCGCAATGAGGAAAAGAGGACGCTCCACAGGAACGCCGTTGAAAAGAAATATTCAGTCAATACCAAACTGCAAGGGAACGCAGATCAATAAGTTCGATAAGAATCCCATGAGAACATCATTCTATTCACAGTACAGAACCACAGTTCAAATATGTTGAGCAATGCCTTATGATAAGGCAGCTCTGCTAATATAAAAAGATTTTCACCTTTTTAGTCAGGATTGATCGCATATAATACTAAAATTTCAGCTTGTATAAAAATTACCCCTGCTAGGCGGTAGAGTCTTGCTGATTTTAGTTTTTTATCGATGTTTTGCAGAATTACCATTTTTCTACTTCCCATGCAGTTTGCCTTCGGCCAATATTTGATTACTCTAAAGTAAAAAATTCAGCCTGTTGTCTCAATTGACAAATTCCACCATATCCATGCTGTAATTTAAAAAAAATCTAAGGAATACTATAGCATCCGCGTAATTATGTTCACACCATTTAATGAAATTAAAATTGGACTTTCGTTTTAATTGGACCAATAAATCAACTTCAATCTGATTGGCAGGCATTTCTAAGCCAAGCCTATATAAAGCGACATGTATTTCAAGTAATTCAGTCTTCTTTTCTCGGTTGTCAGCGCGAGTTCAGAGTGTTTTGGCAAGCGCACTGCTGCAGATGCGTGGGGAGTACAGACCCAGAGCCCTGAGCGAAGCACCGCCTATTCGATGTATTTTTGTAGGTGTCACACCTAAGAGCGAAACCACGGAAGAATCTCATATGGCCATGTGGCGAAAAGCGACCCCCTAGAAGGTCACCGGACAGCGTACAACTTAGAAGCTTGTGACAACTGACCTCTTTATAGACATATACATTTAAAAGTGGCGTGACTAGATACCTAGAAATATACACCTCCAGCTTATTTCAGTCCCGTTAAAATTCCAAATTTAGCATATTTACACAAAATTTCTTTTGTGATATTTTAAGAGATAGTTAATACAATAACTAGTTCAAAGAAAAGTTAAAGATTAATTAAGCTATTTTATTGTGTTTTCTCAAAATGGCATAACAAATTTTCATTTCCCAAAAAACTGCAATTACCGATCACTTACTCGCTTTCTTGCATGTTTCTTCTGTTCTTCAACTATACATTTTCTGTTTTTCAGCAGATTTTGCAAAGCAATAATTCGTTCTGACTTGTTGATTTCAATACCATCCAGTCGCTAATAGGAAAAGTAAAGATATAATTCTTTTTGGTAAGTAGCACTCTAGTATAATGGCATAAAAATGTAAAAGACAACTGCTTGATTTCTCTTGCTATTATTCAGCAGTTGAACTATTAATATTTAATATAAAACAAAAATAGTGTTTCGCTCTATATTGTTTCACATTTGTGAAACACCAAATTAAGTCAACGCTATTCAGGTTCTCTTCCTCTTACTGGACTTTTATTTACATTTATTGCATTGCAAAAGTGAGTCTATCGGATTTTTCATGTTCACATCTGGTTTGAAACAACTCCAATTAAAATCATTCCAAGAGAGGTAAATTAATTTTCTCTAATTAGGCCATTCGGGACAGTAGGCACATAAAGCCGTTCCCGGGAAACACGTCGAGTTGCATGACGTAACATCTTTCAAAAACGAAGACGTATCACACACGCTACTCGTCGATTTTATTTACTAATTTAAATCTAGTAAAATTTTGTGCCAGTTGGTCCATGTTTACAAGTAAAGTAATAATTGGTGTTAGCATTTCTAATTACTCTATACATATATGACATGTTTGTTGTGAATAAATTTACGAATAATTATTCAATAAATGGTTGTTAACAGAACTTTTGGTTTAATATACCCCCAAATCACTTATTTCACAAAAAAATATACAGAAGTAATTTTGCTCTGAATATGAGCATAAAATGTTTTAGTTTCAAGTATAACAGAGAGTTAAATTTAGTGCAATTTTAACATGAAAAATCAAAATAATTCACCATAAAAAAGAAGTAATTACACATTTTTTTAAATGATTTGTTTTGTAAAAGCTGACGTTTACGTTAAAAATGAATTCTCATATTAAACGGACAACGTTTCTTAACCTGGCTATGATATCCATAATACGTCTTTTTTGTAGATCCTCGATACGTCTGAATGACCGTATTAGCTTTCGAGTAGGATATGTAAGCGGCGTTCCGAGGCAACACCCCAGCGAAAGCGATCGACCTTCCTTATATGTATGCAACTAGTAAGGCATATCAAGCAGCCGCAAAATGAAACAGATCGAATCGAGAGAGTAACATTTCATTTAAAAGAAACATGTTGCGAAATCACGATGACGGTGGATTCAAATAGTTCGGTACGCAATCCGAAAATCAGGTAAATAATATTTCATTTGTATTCTTGTGCTGACATAACAATAACATCAAAATCGATTCAATACACTGTCAAGGTGGTGGCAGGTTTTCTTGTCACCTTCAACATAACGAATGACCAAAGATATTGTCGATAACAGGGCCTCCAATCTGGCACTAAGAGAAATGGAAGAGCAACCCTGAAGAGTCTTTCAAATTTGAATATGAACACAGCAGCATAGCTAATAGTACAGTAAACGCCGGTGTAAGTCTGGTGGTGATAGCCTGTAGCCATATTAATTTATGGTGTAACAACCAACAGCTATCATCCGATTTCATGTGGAGCCTTGTGTTCGGTTTTTATACAGTGTCATATAGGAAGTGACATAATGCAAGAAAGCGTTCCCGATGCAGAAGACAATTCTCAATTGGCAAAGGAAACGGGCCACAAGCACCTCAAAACCTGACAGTCGGGAAGATGGTGATCAGCTGCCTCGGAAGCTGGGCCATATATAATAGAAGCAAAACACGCGAGTGTTACCTTATGTATTATAGATTTCTAACTTGTGGTACCGTTGATTTTTGTCAAGCCAGAAAATGTGGAAGGCCAATACTGCTATCTTTCACGAGCTAAACCTTCTCTTACAAATTAGATTCCTTTAAGCAGTTTACTTTGTTGAACCTGTTTCAAAACGTTCACTCAACCCAATGCCAAAGACATTAATCTTTGTTATCCTTTCGTTGTATCTGCATTCGCGTCCACTTAACTTAGAACGCATTTCTGCTCAGACCTAAATTGTTTGCAAAGAAGGGCGAGAATTTTAGATGTGAGTGGCATAAATGCTCAAGTTGAGCATATAAGTGGCGCATTACTTCATTTAGATAAACTTTATGCTCAATACTTTACAATAATGGTAAACATCTGTTGGATAGCTGCTCTGGGTAATGGTTATACAAACTTCAGTGGTAGTGAAAGGTTTCGCGCCACATGGCATCGTTTAGCTCCGAATCAATGGAGACTCAAATAGATTACGTAGAAACAATTTATAAAGAATGGGGTTGCATACAAGATCTTTGTTCGTTTTGGAGCAAGTATGTCGTCTCGGAACATGCACTCAACAGTTATATACTTATATTTGCATTTATCAGTAGTATAATCAAGTATATATATATGTTAGCAAACTTCAGCAAAAATCGAAAGATTTTCTAATCTGTAAATTAACTGTTTTTGATAGCCTTAACCACCATTCAATCCGCTACTCGCAGCAACAATAGCTACCTCTGCTTTTTCACCAAACGAAATGTGATTGATCACGATTTTCTTACCGTTGCTAATGATCCTGTTCTAATAATCTAATATGGTGTCATGGCTTAACGTTGGCTAGCCTTTAAGGGATGAATTAAATTTGATCCGAAAAACAGCTCAGTCAGGATGGTGACTTAGTCCACAAGATGATATTGTCCAACTTCGAACACCTGAATTTGCATACCGAAATCTTAAATGTGGATTTATTCACTACAGATCACTCCGCTGAGTGTTCATTCCGAACTGCAGAATAACACCATTTTTGTTAATTAATTTGAAGGTCTTTGACTAGTATTAATACACTCTATATACATAAGGCTACTTTATATGCTTTTTTCTTTAATCTATAAACTATTTTAGCTTTTTTGCTAATCTATACGGCCTTATACGACAACATTCTCTTTTCATAAGCTAGAGCACTTTACATACGTCATATTTTCTTGATCTCACTTCTTTCTATTAAAAAATTATTCGAGTAAGAACCCTTCTTATCAATTGAATCTCCTTTACTTAACTATAGCCTAGAGACTAGTGCTGTTCAAACTAGCTCTATCACAGATGCAGAATGCAAACAATCATCTGAAATTCTTCCGATATAAATAAACAATAATGGATTGCGCGGGCAGTGGTAACAATTCTTCAAATAAAGTTTGCGAGCTTGAAAAAAAACAAATCCCATTGTAGTTAACCACCTAATTTTGCTTTCCATATATATGCAATGCGGTAGGATCCTCGCTATTCAGTTTGTCGTCGTACTCTGATGATGACCATGGAAGGTCGACACACATCAGTGCGTTGCGGCTGGCGGTAGTTTTTTTATTTTGTTCGAAGATTGGTTAAAAACAATAGCATTGGTTTTTTCTTTAAACTGGTAAACTTGATTTAAAGAATTTTCACCACCACCCGCACAATCAATTATTGTTTAATTTTATTGACTATATATGTAGATCTGGTGAAAGCTACAAACAGTTAATGTTCGTGACTGCATAGAAATTGTTCAACCGACATTTTTTAGTCACGTACAATGTATGCAAGACTACTAGAGGTGAGAGTCGCATATCTAATTTTGCTTTCTATATATATGCAATACGGTAGGATCCTCGCTATTCAGTTTTCCGTCGTAATCTGATGATGATCATGGAAGGTCTATGCGCGTCAGTGTGTTGCGGCTGGTGGTAGTTTTGCTATTTTGTTCTACGACTGGTTGAATACATTGGGATTGGTGTTTTCTTCAAGCTCGCAAACTTGATTTAAAGAATTCATCCAATATGTCGATAATATGGATTACGTTCTTAACCGTCGCAACTTATCTCTAATACATGCCTATGTTGTGCTCAAACAACTCCATAGCCTACAGAGCTACTTTATCAAGTTAAAACCGAACCTCAATCAATACAACGCTCATTTCAATAGACTAGGTTCTGGGATCATTCTCCAGCCGTTGCGAGCCATATAGGTTTGCATGGCAACAAAATATTGACTCATAAATGGATCTTCTAATCTGTGCTATTTACAAATAGGATCACCTGATTTATTTCAGAGTGTTGATCACAGCACCTTGAATATCTCTTTCGAATTCTACGGTCTGGTATTCCTATTTTGCACAAGCGGGCTCTATTTGCCGCTAACGTCACCATCCTCCCTCAAGATTTTACACAGACTCAATAACACACATGCATGAAAACCGCGAAATACAAACCAAATAAACAATACCAACCTTCCAGATCTTCACAGCATAGTGTAAATATACAATTACGTATTAGATATTGCGCACCTAGTAACAAATTAGTACATCAAGGACAAGAAGGTTAAATCATAGTCGGAATAAAAGAAATGTATAATCTCATGTATACATGCGTTATTATGCCTTTCTTTCATTATGACTTTGGTATATCAGCTGCTCCTATTTGAACCAAATTTTTACTAGGCATGCAACTCAGAATACACAATTGCGTATGCATTAGTTTTCACCAACAAAGAATATATATTTATTATTTATTTAAAGTATGCATATGTCCGCAATGCATATCAAACACTAATTCGATATACCAACTCTTTCACAAAAGAAATTATTATTGGAAGCATACAAAATCTTATAGGCGAATTAGTTATTGCTTAAAATTTCAAGTAGTATGATGAAATATTTTGTCATTTGTTTATTAGATACCCATGCGAATAACCTTTTTAACATCAGTTATGAAGATAAATTTGCATTTTATTTCGGTTAATATATTTTAGTTGGCACTACTGCCTAGCAATAATATGTATTTATTAAAAATAATTATTGCATCACCCAATTTTTAATCTGACTAGCAAAAGCAATATTAATTTCATTAAACTGATGGCCCAATTATCACGTATTAATTTTAATTTTAAGAATATTTCTTCAAAATATAAGGTGAAAAATTTGCACATAGCACGTTGACTGTTATCATCACTTAAACCAGTATAATATGTTATCCATTCCCATTTTTTCTGAACCCAGAACAAGTTGCGTGAAATTGAATAGCACCGTGTTGAAAAATCCATAGTAGTTAATAGAACCTTCATCCATCAAATAAATGGTAAAATCGTTTTCTTACGAAAGGCAGGATGTTGTCTACGTAAGGCCTTAAGGCGGAGTGGGAGCGAGGTAGAGAACGCTTACAAACTGTGTAACAACCATATGAACGGTATTTGATACCGTAATGCCGCAAACAATGTTGTATTTATTCCAACGAAATCTAGTGGTCAATTATCCGTGGGGCAGTTTTAAGTCTGACCATCCTTGTTTCGGAAAGGTATGCATCGGCTTCGTAACCAGATTGCTGTTAATACAGCGAAAAGGGCATGGGAGATATTAGAAGATGACTTAGCACTTCGAAACGTGTCAGTATTTGTGACTGACGGTAGTTTTGCCATGTTGTTTAACTAGTCATATACAATGGTATTGATGTTCATCTCAAGCTGGCAAACTTGATTTAAAGAATTATTTATTGGTACCCGCGCAAAACATGATGGTTTAATAATAATAATTTTAAACCTTATAAAAATAATGAAGTACGAGTAAACCAATAAAAAAATTAATAATTGAATAAAACATCAAACAAGAATAATTTATGAAGAGATTTATCTAACTTTGAAAGAGATACCTACCTAGATGATATACAAGTCTAGATCACCTAGACTTCATGTCAACAAAATTTATGAAAATTCAACTTCAACGCATGGCAAAATCGAAAAAACCACATTCTATTGTTTTTCACGTAATCGCTTTGAAAACAAGAACAGACTCTGCAGTTGACTGCTAACGTAAAATAGGAATGTTCAGAAGATATGAAGTCTAATAAAAATCGCAACTAAGCCAGATTTGATACCATAACGCAAAGGGTTTTCAACCAACAATTATGAAGCTCCAGTAGTTTGATCCGGGCACTCGACCTGGTCCAATACTGACAAAGTTGACAGTGGCTAACTTCCAAAAAAATGCTCAACTGACGTCAATGTTGCTTATTTAAGGTCCAATTCTTTAAATAAGGCTTGCGAGTATCAAATAAACACCAGTCAAATTCTATGTTAACAGTTGCACAATACAGGAAATCTAACGTCAGTTACACGCAGCGGTGCGTTGTGTCCTTCTATGGTCATCATCATGGCACTTCGGAAAACTGGCTAACGCGAATCAAACCGCAATTCATACTTAGCGAAAAAATCGATATGCGGCTCGTGCATGAAGAAGTCTCGTATAAAATGAATACGAATGCACATTTCGGTTTCATCATTTGTAAACCGTCGTAAGCATAAACCTTTCTTCAAATTTCGCCAAACATGCATAATTTATACATTATAAAAACATTCGGTGAGCAGATGGTGATAGCAGTTCCTTAAATCGAGATTGCTAGCTTAAGATAAACAGCAGCCCCGTTGAATTTAGCCAGTCGTACAACATGTTGAACCGATTATAATTCCAACGTACTGACTGCATAGAAATTGTGCTGCCAAAATTTCCAATCAAGAATAATGTACGCAAGACCACAGCAGGTGAATGCCGCATACCCAATTTGCTTACTTATATATGCATTGCGGTTTGATCCACGTTAGTCAATTCTCTGTCTTGCCCTGATCATAAAAATTAAAAGTGTAAGCGCATCAGTATTTCTGATTGACGGTAGTTTTGGTAGGCTGTGCCACGAGTTAGACGTGGATTGGTTTAAGTTTAGCTTAAGCTCGCAAACGTGATTTTATGACTTTTTAACCACACCCGTGCAATGAAAGATTGTTTAACGATGGTACAATGCGTGTAAGAGTATAAGATCTTCGACTCTAAAATACAGTCTCACGAGCAGATTTTAGGGACCTGCAGTTTAGTAACGCTTAAGAGATAATATTGCATTCCGTATTTAAAAACTGACGGAAAGTCAAATTAAACACTCCACATTAAATTACGGACGTGTTTGCCGGCCTCGGAACTGAAGCAAATGCCCAAAAATTGATCCCTGAAGTGTTCAACACAGGAATTAAGACGAAAAATATTATCGTGAATACGATTCTTATTGAAATCTTAGATCATTGCGCCTACAGATAATTTTCTTTAATCTGTTTCTTCAATACATTGAACTATACCTCAGCCGATACCTGACGCAAATGCTTATCATATCACCCGCGACAAAGACAATATTTACAAGTGTTGCCCTACTTATTAGAGAATTCATACCAAAGTATAAATCGGTCTTCTAGTTATCTAATATGAATTCCTATAGACCATACGCATATACAGCAAAACGTAATGTTGATTAGTATTTTTGGCATTAATTTCAAAGGAATTCTTAAATAATATAAATTTCCAATGTATCAAAGGCACATGTTAAAGCCTCCTATTTTCTAATATGTTTTAATGTTTGCATATTAAATGTACCGACATAAAATCCCAAACCCAAGTACAATTAATGGTGGTTTGCTTGAACTATATTTGAAATTTAGTAATACGGCATTTTGGCTCAATAACGTCATCAACATTCAATCAATTCATCGCATATATTGGAGAGTTCTAGTTAGATTCAGTATAACATGAAAATAAAGGAAAATAGTTAGTTAGAATTGCAATATCTGCAGTATCTCGATTTTGTTACTTCACTCTCTACGACTCCGCAGATGGTCGGTTAAGTAAAGAATCATAACTTTTGTATAATTCAATGATATACGAGACGGAATAACTTGCGTTAGCCAATTTAAGGAATCTGGAAGTTTTCAAATCTCAAATTCATACTTTGCATCTACTATTGTATTTGTGTATACTCTTTGGTCAGAAGAAAGCTAGTGAGAACAATCAGTTTCTAATTCGATGACTGAAATGGATCAATTTCCTCTACCAAATTAACTTTTTCTAAAGATGTTTTCAACATATGATTTAGAGAAGAATATCTACCAAATTTCGATAGAGAAATTTATTATACCACTCACGACTCTATATTAACCCAGTGTTTCACACAAAGTTCGACGAATCTTATTAGGATTGAGACACGAGAGCAAAACTTGTCATTGGTAAATGGGCAAAAGATTAGATTAAATAATCAACACCTGAGCTTAGATGGAAAAGCCATTATTTAACAGCTCGTTAGGATAGAGCACATGAACAAATAGTCGACCAAGGTTCGATTAATGCATGTTGAGTTTAATTCATAAAAATTCCCACTTAGCTAGTAAAAGGAAAAAAATATGTCATTATGTCTCTTGAGTAAGTCGTAAGTTATTGATTTAAATAGAGTCAGCATATTCTTGTTTTTCCGACCCCAAAGACGATTCGACATCTAAGGAGTCTTCTTGACAAGAGTAACCATTAGTGACGTTTCGTACCAAGATTAGCCAAGATTTAAAAAATCACTAGATTGCGGCATAATGTTTTAGACAAGACGAAGGAGGAAGTCTAAGTCATTTAATTTGACAAAATTAGCTCAGATGCTTCGGGCAAACAAAATATCTCGTGGCGGAGAAGTTGCTTAGATATGAAGTAGATTGGAAAGCCGCATTTTTTTCTGCAGACGGTTGCGTCTGACATTTAATTTGGGACAAAGGTACAGCAACGATACGGTAAAGTATCTCATTCTTTCGCTTTTCTTTTCCAGAGGTTGCAGGATAGAGAGGAAATGTGACGAATCTGTTCGGAAACAGCTAGCTAATTATGCAACAGTTCTTCATTTAAATTTCTGTTTATATGGTAAAAATTTCCCAGTATTGCCTTATCATAAGGCACTAGTATCAGCAACAGATAATTCGGGTCTCCTAAACGGCTCACGACGGGATGATGTATTGTGGAAAACACTTAAAAATACACTTGATCACCTACAAGGATATGGGCAAACACATCAAGACACCAGAATCTCAAGAGTCATACACTTTAACTATTAAGCAAGTGGTTCTGTTATACGCACTGCATTTTCAGGAAATAGATAGGACATGCAAGTTTGAGCGATAGCGTTTCTCTGCTAGAAGTCAATGAGATCACATATTCCCAGAAAAACGATCACACTAAATTAAATTCGTTATTGAAATCGAGATCCACTTCAAAGACCGTTCGTACAGGATTGAAACCAAAACCCCATTTACCGGATGGGATGGGAATTTGATTAGAAGCCTCACATTAGCGCGGACATTCCTTTCCGAGGACCGAAACAAGACTTGTTAGAAATAGCTGTAGTTGAATGTAGGCATCCACTAGGTGGTGAGTTAATAAGGATGCTAGGCCTGAAAAGACTAGGTTGGATCTTATCACACTACCGAAGGGTACGTTCCAAAATATTTATTTTAAAATACCTGGTATACCTCATAACAGAATCTACTGAATGGTTCTATCGAACATCTACTTGTTTGGTTGATAAATTAAGATTACCCGACTTAGGTCTGAGATAGCTGCGGAGGTTTTATATACATTATTTTTGCATTGGATAGCATAGTCTAGATGTCTATGCAGAATAGTAGCAGAAAGATGAGCACACTTTTTGTAAAGAGCTGCTTTGATTAATATTTCGAGCACTAGGAATAGAAGTCATGGGTACTTCAGTGTATAAGCTACTTACAAATGGAGTTTTGGAAAGATTACACCGCGAGCTGAAGACAGTTTTGAACACTGCCACACAACGAGTGTGAATCATAAGCATATCGCTAATTTAGTTTCGTATGAAGAAAAATCGATAGATTGATTTCAAAACGCGTATTCTTTAAACCTTAAAGAAGAATGAGAATGCAAGGCGATTTTTGTCATTGATAGACAAATTTAGCGTAAATATCCTGAATAACTTCACCATGAACTCGGACCTCTTTGGTTTTATGTTTCCAATAAAAAAACATGAAATAAGCGAGCTATGGGCACATGTAGAATATCCGAATGTGCTCATTTGACTCCAATCTATGAAAGACCATGTAGAGTGTTCCGAAGCTTCAATTAGATCAAGTAAAGGATGACGCTGTCGTAAATCCAAGAACTAAAGAAGACTCAATAGGCACGGCTAAAAGCACACATCTACCACTATTTTTTCATGAATGATTTATTAGAAAAATTCCTGAATGATTTTTGTTAAAACGTTGTGATTGAGAGGTCAACAGAGGGCACTGGAACAGCCAGTGGATGTACAATTAATAAATGTATAATTATTCAGTAAAGTGGACTGCTGTGGGGCTATTTACAGAATAAGGATGTAAAATCCTAGATAGACTTATGGATTACGTACAAAAATGTTAAGCGTAATAGACTGTAAGAAAGAAAAATGAAAATGTATGTACCAATAAATTTATTCAAATTTGTCAGTATTGTATATTACATTGACGTTTCGGTAATAAATTTATAACTGTGAGGATACTGACACATCCAAAAGTGTAAAAGATAAAAATGTCCATTCTCAGTAATTTGCATGGAGTTTCCATTGTAGATTAATGGCGAAATAGATGAGTGCATAATTTTGATAGAGTTAACCAAGAAATATTTTGTTTGATAGGGTTTCATAATCATGCAATTAAAATTCTAGTGTACTAATATAAATTGTTGACTTCTTTTTACTAGTTAAATGGTGTTTATCAAGTTGACCTGAACTAAAAAATAATATAATTAAATGACACATCTTTGATGCCAACGTATGAGAACAAACAATTCTGACGAAGACACAAATAACCTAGTCTCTGCTATATCAAGACACTGACCCAATATGTACTCAGTGGGTGCAGCTCCAAGTCTTGAGGTAGAGTCAGAACACACATGAATATTTACATTGTGTCAAAAATTCGACAATATTCAGCTTTAGTGGGTAAAATAATTCTGGTGGTAAAGCTTGAAAATTTCATAAACTGCCGACAGTGAATACTTTGAAATAAGTACTTTATCAATAATTTAATAAAATCTAATATATCACTGAAATAAAATGAAAATCGATTATGGAATACTGAATTTTGGCATCCTTTGGTATCATAAAGACCTCCAACAACGGCCATCCTCCTCCATTATCCAAGACCGGCATCAAATCCTTAAGTCAAGTCGTTATCACGACCAGTGATGAGGTCCTGAAACCCACAAAACGAAAGACAATCACCACCCCGCGAACCATCGATTCTTCTCCCACAACTTCCTCCTCCAAACTCACTGATACCACACAGGACAGTCGTGACTCTGCCCCTGTTCAGATTTTGTCCCCTCCCACCCCCACATCACTGCTCCCAAGTAACCCATCGAGCTCAGATAATTCGCCTCCGTCCTGTTCTCAAATCCTCCAATTACCTCACCCGCCTGATAAAAGCGAGACTAAAGCAATCCAGATCGATGCTGACCACTCCATTCTTGTCAACAAGCGGTCAGTTACCCTTATCAACCCGAAGTCTCGCTCCGGCCGTCAGCGGAAAGCCCCTGCCCGCTTCTCCCCCCCTCCCGGTCTAACGGATCCCTTTCTGCTATTCTTATCAACTGTAGATCGCTTGCGCTAAAAATCAAACAACTGCGAGCATTTTAATCCTCTAACGAGCTTCACATGTGCTTTCTGGTTGAAACGTGACTTTCCTCTTCTGTTCATAGTGATGATCATTTCCTTATCAATGGCTACAATTTCCTTCGAAGTGACAGAATGCCTGGTCGTGTGGGTGGTCTGGCTGCTTTTGTTCGTTCATCTCTCATGCACAAACGCCTGTCTACATCAAACTCGCTAGGACTAGAATTCTTTTCGTTTCAGCTGCTGATTCTAGACCAAAGCTTATCCGTTTGCGTTGTCTACAAACTCCTAAACCTCTCAATAATAGATGAAACCCGTGTGGCTCAACTCATGTCCACTTTCTTCTCTCAACACTCCGATCAATATATCGATGTGGGTGACCATAACCTTCCTCTGTCCAGCTGGCATAATATAACTATGAAAACTCACCCGCTGATTCGGCTCTTTGCGGACAACCTCCTAAGTCAATTTGTGCACTTCCCTATACAACGGAATAACCAGCTTAATTTTGTCCTCTTATACAAGGACGTGACCAATGTTCAGTCTCGGGAGATCTTCCCAAATCTCGACCACTGTCAGGTATCCTTTCTTATTCCTCTATAATCCTCCATCCATAAAGAGAGCATTCAGACATTAAGGCGATTCAGCAATTGGGAAGAGTTTAGTTGACTCTGTGACGCAGTTAATTGGAGCGATCATATTCTCCCAGAGAACCTCTCCTCGTGTTTTTCCGATGTTCATAACATCTTATAATCCCACTTTACTTCTGCCACCTCTATTCAACAAATTCACGCGATGAACAAGTTGACCGCCTTGTTTAAAAAGCACGCGACAACCTTGCAGGCAATTCTAGATTACGCACAACATCATTTGCTCGCGCTCTCACTCTCCGACGTTTCGATGAGCACATTAAACAGGTAATCAACAAAAAAGCCCTACACATCGAGAGACGCATCCGTACAGCGCCCAACTCTCGGAAAAAGTTCGCAGTCATCAAACACCAATTGCTACAAAATTCCAATAACTCATACATAACCTTCTCTAGGTCGTACGACTCGACCTTTGCAGACGATTATCTAAACTATCTTCTAGACTCCTCCATTCCGACTCCGCCTGCTGAGATGCTTGACAACGGAGACGCTGAGAACCTACGTTGTTTCATTATTTCGCCAGCCTCCGTCGTTCAAGCTATCAAAGACATAAAATCTAAACATCTATTTGATTAGTCTGTTGTCTCTGTCAGGATGATTGCACTTCTTGGATGGAATTTATTCTCTCTGCTTGCCGATGTTTTCAACCGATGCCTTGAAACTATCTATCTTCCCCGGAATGGCTTAATTCGACGATCTCTCCTATCCCAAAAAATGGTACATCGTCAATCTCCTCATTCGAAGATTTCCGCCCTATTACTAAAATTTTCGACAGGATCTTGTATAACTTAATCCACCCTTTAATCAAATCTCGAGATAACTTCTGCCTCCTCGATGATCAACATGGCTTCATTAATGACCGTTCCTCTTTCAAAAACTTAGTCAGTGTCCTTGATCACTGTTACTCCTTTATCTCTATGGGTTATGAATGAATTCTTCTCTTCCTTGATGTTTCCAAGGCCTTTGATTCACTGTCGTTCTCGGCAGTTGAATCCGCCTTGTTAAGCAGTGTTATTTGCGGCAAAGCCCATAATCTTATCATTTACTATCTCCGACACCGTTACACAACTATAAAATTCGGAAAAAGTCGCTTGAGGTCAGCCCTTTTCCGATCTGGAGTTCCCCAGGGCTCCGTACTTGGTCCTATATTATTCAACCTAATAGTCACTGCAGATTGAGGACTGCCTATTCAAGCTGTTCATGTATGCAGATGACATGGTAGTTGTATTCAGCAACCCCACAGCATCCAAGTCCTCCCTGCCTCTTATCATTCAGCTGTTATCTTCGTTACACTCGCAGCTTAGCATAATCGGTCTTAAATTGAACCCTGATAAGACTCGTTGGATGAAACTTACCTCTGAGCCATTCTGTTCTCTCCCAGATACAATTTGCCCCCTTGATATTGAATTAATTGACTCGGCCAAGCACCTTGGTATCTCTTTTTCTAAATCGCTAGATTTATCCCCGCATCTTCAACATACAACCTCCAAACTCTTTAAGTGGGCCCGTTTAATCTGCTTCAAGCCTAGCAATCCAACACTCCAACTCACATTGTTTAAGATCTATGTTCTACACCTCATATCATATGCTAGCGAATTTTATTGCCCCCTCACTCTAGCTTCCTCTTACGCCATCGAGCAGATTTCTTCCAGATTTTTAAAGCGAGTCTTCCCTCACAGCTATAATTATCGGGAACGCCTACTCCTGTCTAACCTTCTTCCGCTATGGTTCACCCGTCACTTACGAGTCATTTCTTTCGTTCATAAGATCACAGCTAGCCCATCACTATCAAACTTCGCTCACCCAAGTCACCACTATGCTACACGTCAAAGCAACTCTTCAATCCAATCTAACCACATTATTTTTAATAAAATATATCTCTTTTCAAAAGCCACACGTGTATTCAACGCTCTTCCCGCGGAAATAAAGCTCCTATCCCATCACGAATTTAGAAAGGCGGCTCACAATCACTTCTTTAACAAATTCATAGGCGAGACATCTGATTGGAAGCGAAACTGGTTCCTTCTTAACCCATAACACTTCTTTCTATCCCTATGCAAATATCCGGTTTCGCAGCGTGAAGTCTCTTCTGGCTAGCCCCCTTTTAACCATTCGCCTCTGACTCTTAATCTCTAATAAGGACTCACTGATACCATTTATATTCTCGTTTTCCTTCTACCGCATTCAAATATTGATTGCTATGCCACAATCCACTCTACCAAATCTCTTCGTTTTGTTTCAGCAAACAATCGGAAACTCAAAAGACTACTGGATCATCTACCATTCATCGGACGCTGCTTCCTCCACGCTTTCCATCAGCCGCAACCTCGCTCAACTGAAGTTAATGATCCCTGCACGCAACACTGGCGTACAGACTCTTCTCTCTAGTCGATCCTTCCTAGTCCACTGGAATCTCCATTCCATCAGAACGATCTATTACGAAGGTGATGAAAGGACTTCTTTTTTTCATATCCCTCCTCCCCATGTGGTTAAATACTTTGCTAGTCACAATTATACTCAACTTTACATATCCTACTTTTGGTTCGTACCTCATCATTTCAATTGTTGGGCCTGTTGTTCTTTGTTGCCAAATAATTTTTTATTATTATTTATATTTAATAATTTAAATAAAGTAAACATTTGTCAGTAGTTAACATACTTTCAGTTGTGGAAGAGTAGCAATGACATATTCTCTATAGCCAGGATAATTTGTACATGGATTTCCTGTAAGGAAGCTTTAAAATAATAATAAACATTATACAGATCTTCAAGGGTGTAAACACGATCTAGTGTTTCGATGCTCGTGAGTTCGCCAACAAAATTAACAGTCAAATCAAGTTTTTTTAATGATTCACAATCTGCTTATGAAAAAGAGTAATGCCTACATTCCAAATTTTCGATTATTTCAATATTGTTCAGAGCTAAATTTAAATACTCTAATGCTTTCAGTTTGTGTAGGTTTTCTGTATTTTAAATTGATCAACATACCTATTTTTGCTATAAGGTTGTTTTGAAAATAAAGAATTTTAAGATTTTTGCACCAGTTACCAATGTGTTCAATTCTAAAAGATAGTATAATGAACTGATATTTTACTTTTCGATATCTTGTTGGTGTAATGATATTTCTTCCAAAGAAAATATTTCCCCTTCATTATGCTCAGCTCGTTTTCTTATTAATTCCTCCGTTACTTTAAATATGAAAGAGTTCCTCTTACTTCTGACCATTGATTTTTATTGAAAATAATATAATAGCAGCCCTGTTTGCAGATAATAATAGTGACAATAAATTTATTTGGCAAATAATTTTAAATATTTATACTCGTAAACAAATATAACCGTAATTTATAATCCGCTACATTAAAATTTTGTAAGTATTATAATATTTATCACAAAAATAGTCCAGTTTATACTTCAATTGTTTTACAAAAACGATTGAACTACAAAATTTTTAAAATATATGATGCAAATAATTAAAATCCCAACAGGCATAATTGGGTCAAAAGAGTTAAAATAGTAACCAGTTAAATTTTGAACAGTTTTAACAAATAATATGCAAAAATTATTATTAGGTTTTTAACGCCCCGACTGCAAACAAATGCCATGCAATTTTACAGGAAGAATACAGTACGGGATTTCCTCAGACAACATACTGTAGGTGTCCCTTGTTAAAGCCGGAAAGGCGTTCACCCGCAAATGCCGTGAAAGTCAAGTTGTGTTGTAGTGTCTAGAAGTACTTCTCGAGACTTGTTGTAGGCTCCGGCTGGTTATCTGGTGCTCCTTCGTGTAAATGTACAGTAATAGGTAGAATTGTCGAAACCGTAGAAGTTAGTTTAGAATAGAATAGAATAGAATATCTTTATTTGGATTCAAACCACACATATTCCATCAAATAATAAAATTGGAAATTGTACAATATATAATAAAAAATTATCACTTCACAATAATTGTGCAATTAATATCATGTAGATAGGTATATCTCACTAGTTGTACAATACAATATATCAATATCAGAAAGTTCGACTGAAAAGAATAATATATACATCATCAAATTAGGAACAATTAAGGTATAATTCGAGTGTAACATTATACAAAAATTGAGAACCATGACTAGCAATTGATTGTATGTAATGTTAACTAATTTGAAGAAATAGTGCATAACATTTCAATTATAATAATACAAAACTTGGAAATAAAAATCTCAAGAAAATCTGTTTCCGATAACAATTATACTTGTCTTTTATTCAACCATGAGAAAGTATTATCATAATCAAAATAAAAAATATCAGCAGGATTACAGACTTTTTCAAGTTCAGTAGATAAAATTTTAAAAGACATCTTAGATGGAGGCATTTCTCTAAGCCCCTTGGGTAATAGGTTATAAATTTTGTAGATTTTCGAGAAAGAGAATAACTTGCTCGCTACATTCCACACCAAAGGAGAAGATATTGCCAAATGTCCAGATCTAGTTCCAACTTCATGACTCTTTCTTATCGGAGTCATATAGGCACCAGTCCACTGGTTCAAATGGAAAACTTTTATATAATAACACATCCTCCGAAACCACAGAGATTGCAATGACACAAACTGTAATCTAGAGGCGTATATAGTGCAAGAAATAGAACTAATATGTTTTACAACTTTTCTTTGTACAGTTTCTATTTTATTAGACAAACCCTTTTTTAATGGATTCCAAGTAGCGACAGCATATTCTAGTACCGGTCTAATCCATATTATATACATTTGAAGTTTTATATCATTTGATAAAATATTTTGATTTATTAGTGCCCATCTTTTCTTGGCACTGCCTACTATACTTTCAATATGTCTATCAGCAGAAGCTGTACATTGAATAGTTATGCCTAAATCCTTAATTTCTTGCATAAGTTTAAACTCAAACACATCATTAATAACAGCATCATGAAAATAAACATAATTAAAGTTTGTTCTGTTCCCTATTTTTAAAGCTTTCGTCTTTTTATTGTTTATTCTCAGCCCTAGTGTGATCAAATATTTACTCAAATCATACAAATCTAATGTCACATTATTTTTGGAGAATTCGACATTCTTTGGATCAATTGGGAAGATTATTTTTAAATCATCAGCGAATTTGCAAACTCGACCGTTAAGGATCTTAGTTTCCAAATTTGCAAATACAATTTTAAATAAAATTGGCCCCAAGCTTGATCCCTGTGGAACTCCACTCGTTACTCGTTCGATTTTGATATCAAATCGTTTACTTGAATACTCATTCGTCTATTATATAAATAGTATTTAAGTAATCTAAAAATATTCGGATCAATATTCAACAAACTAATCGCATTCAAAATAGCATCAAAAGATATAGAGTCAAAAGCTTTTGAGATATCTATAAATATAATTAATTCATCTAACTTATTCTCGTCTAATGTGATTACATGTTTCCACATGGAAAGCATATTAGTAGTTGTCGATCTACCTTTCGTAAAGCCATGTTGACATAAGTCAAAATCAGCCAGTAACATACGTTCTAAATGATCTAGTATCAATCGTTCTATTATCTTCAAAAACGAAGTGATAATAGAGATTAATCTATAATCACTGGCGCACGTTGGCTTACTAACTTTTGGCTTTTCAAAGTCGCGGAATTGTCTTTTTGAAGATCTGCGGTAACACGTGGTGGATGGCACATGTAGAAATCGGATTAATAGATAATCGATTACGTAATACTAATTGTGCAGCAACAAGAAGATTGGCAGGACTAAATTTTAGGCGATGAGATTACACAAGTTGGTAAACGCAAGTCCTTAAATTGGCATAGATAGATATTTAAGTTGAGAGAGCAACAGAAATCAAACGTAACGCTCAGAGCAGAAGTGTCAAGTGTGTTACATAATAAATGCACCGTGCTCAAATACTTGAGCAGTCGCAAGGTCTCACGCTATTAGAAAACGGAAAATTCCACTTGTTTTAATTGGTATAGCGTAATGTAATTTAAATTTCATTTTAGCAATATGTCTGCGAATTACTATGACCCTTTACAGTGTAACGCTCCAACCAATGCGCTATACAATGGTACATAAAGCGATCGGGTAAGCAAATACTATTAGTGGACAAAAAAATATACAGAAAAATTTCCGTTAATATCGCGAGAATCAAAGAAAATTCAAATTTATTGAAGCTCTTAGACCCTTGCTATGTTTGTATTCTATTCTCGTTAATAAGAGTTGAGGATGTAGATGTAAATTATTAGATTACAAGCAGTCAGATGTGACAAATCGTGTCATTATTGTCACGGTAAGAATTCCTGATGATACGAGCAACAACGACAACAAGCTGGCAACCGCTGAATATTATTAATAAATCAAGCGATCACAATGTTCTGAAAACATGAGCTGACCTGACTGACGAAAAGCAGTCCTATTGAAATATCTTGTAGACAATGGTAATGTAGAACGATATAATGGGAGCCAAGCATTGGCGTGCGCCGGTGGCAAACACATCAGAAAGTTTTTGTAGGAAATGCATTGCGGATATATAATAGCAGCGTTCCATAGAAAATGATTTGTCTATAGTCAAGTCAAATTTCGCGTATTCTTATTGGCCCGGTGTCAGTCAATGAAGGTTACTTTTTGCATATAAATTAGATTACAAAACTTTGTAGATATATTACAAAATTTTTAAGCTCAAGTATAAATTAAATAAATAAATAAATTGTAAGCATCTTATTTAAAATTGCTAAGTTTATTTTCAGTCAACAATAACACTTAAAGTAGATCGTACGGCCAGTTTGACATGCAGTTTCAAAAACGAAACATTCTGGGTAGTTCTCTAAATTTTTGGGATGATAATCGTGAATATCTGAATTCTTCTCCGGCTGCCATTTTAGATGTGCTGACAACGAGGATAGGCATAGGAAATGGCTTCGCCTATGAATGTTAGTCATTCACAACTATGTATCCGTAACAAACGTTTTGATCACAGTTCCAGTACCGTGCTAAGTCGATGGGAAAAGGTAAATCTTAATACATTATATAAGTTTTGCTTATTAAACTAACGAATCTTGTGTAGCCCTGTCTTTTGCAAGGTCACTATTATAGTTTCTTATCTGGATTTTTATGTCCATAACTTAGCACTGCCTGGATTAGTTTTATTAAAGTTATTATTTATTCATTCAGAATTTTTTTCTATTTTGATTTAGCTATATAATGTGTATTGACTCAGATTAATTCGCCGACATTTTGTCTAAATCAAATTCAAATTTTAATACGCTGTACCAAACAAAACAAGAAAATTGCCGTTGACCAATTGTGTGCAACTGTACATGTAAGCATGATGAAATTACCACGCCACACACCAGGCACTTCTGTTCTGCACGCTACAGGTGATTGCTGTCGCTCTCTTCACTTGACTGTCTATCAATGCTGCCTTATAGATCAACCAACTCGTCGCTTAATCTTCACCCACGCCAATCTTCTTTTTTATGTAAAACTAGTCATATGTAATCGATCATCTATTAATCGGATTTCTACGTGTGCCAGCCACCTCGGTGTTGCCGCAGATCTTCTGAGCCTTCGACCAGCAACTGACATATCCGGTTTCGACAACTCTACTTATACCGGTGTATTTACACAAAGGAACAAAAGCCAACCAGCAGGACGAAAGGAGCAAGTGTCTAGAAGTACTTAAAGACACTGCAACATACTTAACTTTCAAGACATTTGCCGATGAATGCTTTTCAGGTCCTTTTAAGGTTCACCCACAGTAACTGTTATCAGACAAAATCCAGTATGGTTTTCGTCTTGTAACATGGCACGGCATTTATTGCAGCCGGGGCGTTTACAATTGTTAATAATGTAATAATAATTAATATTAATACAAATTCTGATACTAGAAATTTAGACTGTTTTGGTGGTTGAATTGGAAGCCAGGTGCTACAAGCAGGACCAATAGATATTGCTACATCTAGGAGGGGATAAAATTAATTGTATTAGTGGAAAGTATACAATCAATATTTGAATTTTCGTTATATTATAAATTTAAAGACCACCTTTTGCGGGATTAGATACTGGTGTTTATTTTGTCGTTGATTTTCAGTACAATTTTAACCGTCATAAAAATATTAAGTTTGTGAATTTAATAAACTTCATAACATTGGTGTAATAAAGTTTTACCTGAATCACTAATGAACGCAAATTGTTGAAGAATTGACAAAATAACCGGGTGTTTAGATCATGCTTATTACAAGGTGGAAACGGTTTTTAAGTATAAATATAACGAATTATATTATTTGTTTTAATTCCATTATAATCAAATTATTATATGATAAAACAAACCATAAGTTGACCAACAAAGAGCTACAAATTGTAATGATTTGATGTCAATCGCCTGAAAACATTTGATTATGATGGAACTCTGCTGCAGTGTGAAATAACTGGCGTGGGCCCTCGGCCGTTTATACCTGAAAAACTCCGTCACAAGATCTTCGATGTCTAACATTCAATGAGCCACCCATCCGGCAAAGCATTAGTGGAAATTCTATTCAGAACGTACGTTTGGCCTGGCATGCGGCGAGAATTCAAGATATGGTCAAAACAATGTCTAGAATGCCAGAAATGCAAAGTGACGTGACACACGAAAACGGCGCCAAAAGTCATTCAAGTGCCCAAAGTCCGGTTTACGCACATACACGTTGATCTGGTAACCTTACCTGCCGTGAACAATATGCGATATCTACTGTCAATACGGGATCGCACCACTCGATGGTATGAGGCCATACCACTGCCAGACATGAAGCAAGACACTGTCAGTTATGCTTTAGAGCTCAATTGATTCGCTCGGTTTGGTGCTCCAGATTAAGTCATATCCGATCGTGGCGCCCAGTTCCTCGGCAAAGAGTTCGCATCCGTACTGAAATACTATGGCGTCAAACAATCTGTGACCGCGGCTTGCAATCCTAGAGCAAATGGTTTCGTCGAAAGGCCACACCGGGAACTGAAAGCGGCGCTCAAGGCCAGCCCAGAAGAAAATTGGCTTGCGGCGTTACCGAAAGTACTCCTATCAATGCGTACAAGACCTCGAGAGCCGATCAAATGTATGTCCGCTGAAATAGTATTTGGCGAATGTCCACGGCTGCCTGGTGAACTAGTCTGATCACGCTCTGAAATTGCGATAACGATGAACGACCTGGCATTTCTGTTTCCCACAATATAACGCTCAGAATCGGCCGATCTGTCCTACACTTCAGCAACATGGTCCAATATATGAACGCAAATATTTTGATAGCTGCAAATGGTTCTTCGTCAACAATGACATGGATAACAGGATTCTTGCCAAACCGAAGCGCGGTCCTTATCGTGTGTTAGATCGACGACAGAATTACATTATTTTGGAGAATAATGGCAAAGCTGAAGTTGTCTCTAAACACAGATTATCCTCGGCCGACATTGATCCAAATGACCCGATGTTCCGCGATAACAAAGACATTGAAAACTATGAATTTGACATTCCTCATTATTCTCTATTTAGGAAAGACAGATCCTTGGATAAAAGAGGTGGAGGAGTACTTATTTATAGTAAATCGATATTAAATGCGATAGTGTTACATACTAGTGAATATAATACTGTCATTCATTTTTTAACGATACAAATTGATAACCTGATCTTAACTGCGGTTTACAGACCGCCGTATGCTAATACATATGATGTTCAAATGTTTACCAATTCTTTTCAATCTATTTTGGACTGCCATGGTAATATTGTTGTGGTAGGAGATTTTAATAGGCTGCATGACTGTGAAATAATCAATCTTTTTTCTAATCATGATCTTAAGCAGATTATAAAGGAACCAACTAGAGGTTTGGAATGCTTAGATCATGTATATTTAGAAGTTGAAGCGTTGAACTCACACAGTTATGATGTAGTGAATTACTTCAAAGAATTGGATCATAAACATATCATTTTACAATGGAACCTTTCGAGTAGCAAAGCACAGAAACCTAATTTTGAAAGTGCGCACGTGCAATGTTCCCGAATCAACTGGAATCTTTTTAGAGAATTAAGCTTATCTTTTTATGATGAATGTTTTTTTTATCATGAACAAAGACGAATTTGTTTCTTCTGTTTCATTGTTATTATCTGATATGTTTAAGGCATCTACATTTACGGATGTTATACCCAAAAGATTCAATAGGAAGTTATGTAATCTAAGAATCAAACGAGATAATATAACGAAGTGTAGTCTTCTAAATAGTATTAAAAAATGAAGTTAGAATTGATTGATAAAGTAATTAATTCATCACTGCTGATAATCCGTCAAAGATCAGAGAGAATTATTTTGGACAAACTGAAGAGCAATCCTAGACTAGGATACAAACTACTCACAGACTACAGTAAATATAAGGAAAAATTAAAGCTTATATTACCTGTGGGTAATACTGAGTATGAATTCCTCTGTGAATTGGATGAAGTATTTGGCAAATTGTTATGTAATCCACAGAACGCAAGCAATTTCATTGATCTACCTTATCCTTCGGGAAATCAGGATCTAGGACCTGTTATTGACAGTGATGCATTGATAGAATTAATGTTAAAAATATAATCAAAAAAACAAAAAGATCACCTTGGTATATCGATTGATAACCTACTTCAATTACCTTTTAATTTTATGAATGCGCTCTGCAATTTTATAAATAGAATTTTGAAGGATGGGAAATTACCAATCAATATATTAACGATAGTAGCTAAACCATTGCCTAAAGTAAGTAAGCCAAAGTGTGCCAGTGATTATAGATTAATCTCTATTATCCCTTCGTTTTTGAAGATAATAGAACGATTGATACTAGATCATTTAGAACGTATGTTGCCGGCTGATTTTGATGTGCCAACACGGCTTTACAAAAGACAGGTCGACAACTACTAATATTCTCTCTATGTGGAAACATGTAATTACATTAGATAAGAAAAAGTTAGATGCATTAATTGTATTCATAGATATCTCAAAAGCTTTTGACTCTATATCTTTTGATACTATTTTGAATGCGATTAATTTATTGAATATTGATTCGAATATTTTTAGATTACTTAGATACTATTTATATAATCGAAAAATGAGTATTCAAGTAAATGATTTGATTTCTAATTCGAAAAGGGTAACAAGTGGAGTTCCACAGGGATAAAGTTTCGGGCCAATTTTATTTAAAATTGTATTTGCACATTTGGAAACTAAAATCCCTAACGGTCGATTTTGCAAATTCACTGATGATTTAAAAATAATCTTTCCAATTGATCCAAAAAATGTCGAATTCTCCAAAAATAATGTGACACTTGATTTGTATGATTTAAGTAGATACTTGTTAACACTAGGGCTGAGAATAAACAGTAAAAAGACGAGAGCTTTGAAAATAGGTAACAGAACTGATTTTAATTATGTTTATTTTCATGATGCTGAGATTAATGATGTTTTTGAGATTAAACTTATGCAAGAAATTAAGGATTTTTTTATATATATTCTTTGTACGGCTTCTGCTGAGAGACATATTGGAAGGATAGTAGGCAGTGCCAAGAACAGATGGGCACTAATAAATAGAAATATTTTATCGAGTGAAATAAAATATAAAATGTTTATTATATGGATTAGACCGATATTAGAATATGCCGCCGCTACTTGGAATCCTTTAGCAAAGGGTTTGTCTAATAAGATAGAAGCTGTACAATGACAAGTTGTGAAACAAATAAGTCCTGTCCTGCACTATATATGCCACTAGATTACAGTTTGTATCACTGCATCCTTTATGGTTTCGGATGATGTGCTATTGCATAAAAGTTTTTCATTTGAACCAGTGGAGTGGTGCCTATATGAATCCAATAAGATAGAGTCATGAAGTTGGAACTAGATCTGGTCATTTTGCAATATCTCCACCATTGGTGGGAAATGTTGCGAGCAAGCTATTCTCTTTTTCAAAAATTTTCAAAATTTACAATCAATTGCCAAAGGGGCTTAGAGAAACGCCTCCATCTAAATTATCTCTTAAAATTTTATCTACCGAACTAGAAAAAGTGTTCAATCCTGCTGATATTTTTAATTTTGATTATGATAATACTTTTTCGTGGTTAAATAAAAGACAGGATTAATTGTTTTTCAGCAACATAACTTCTCGAGTTTTTATCTTCAAGTTTTGTACTATTAAAACTGAAACGTTATGCATTACATATCATGTTAATCAACAATACATACAATCAATTATTAGTCATGGTTCCCCTTTTTGCATAATGTTACACTTGAATAATACATTAAATTTTTCTATTTTTGATGATGAATCTATCACTCTTTATAACCAAACTTTCTGATGCTGATAAATTGTACAGTACAACTAATTGCATATATTTATGTGATGTGATATGTTTTTATATTGTACATTTTCTATTTTTATTATTTGATGGAACATGTAAGGTTTGAATCCAAATAAAGATTTTCTATTATATTCTATTCAAGTCAACCCACCAATGGTGGGAATGTTGCAAGGAAGCTATTCTCTTTTTCAAAAATTTACAAAATTTACAATCAATTGCCAAAGGGGCTTAGAGAAACGCCTCCAACTAAAATGTGTTTTAAATTTTTATCCCCCGAACTAGAAAAAGTGTTTAATCCTGCTGATATTTTTAATTTTGATTAGGATAATACTTTCTCATGGTTAAAAAAATACAGGATTAATTGTTTTTCAGCAACATAATTTCTCGAGATTCTATCTTCAAATTTTGTATAATTAAAACTGAAATGTTATGCATTATATCATCTTGTTAATCAACAATGCATACAATCAATTATTAGTCATGGTTACCTTTTTTCTTACAAACTGTTATACTCGAATTATATCTTAAATTTTTCTTATTTTGATGAAGAATCTATCACTCTTTACAGCTGAACTTTCTGATGCTGATAAATTGTACAGTACAACTAATTGCACATATATATGTGATGCGATATCTTTTAATATTGTACATTTTCTAATTTTATTATTTGATGGAACATGTGTCGTTTGAATCCAAATAAAGATATTCTATTCTATTCTATTCTATCAGGCGGCGAGGAAACGATGATTCCACCTCCCGACAGTTTTGCTGACCACGGACTGACGCCCGACATCTCACCAAGAACCGAGCCAGCTGACGCTGTCAAGGCGCCGCGAGATATAAAGGAACCAGAATCAGTGACCACAGAGCCTACATCAACGTTTACTCGTTACGGCAGCGGAATAACACCTCCTGTAAGGTTAGCCTCCTTCATTGTGTACTAATTTTCATTGTCGGAGGGATGTATGTAACACGCGGCTCCGCGTTACAACCCAACGATGTTCAATTTCGACAAATTTAGTCTTTAGGTCAAATAATCTAACTCTGTTTTTACATAATATTTCTCTCAACTGTGATTTTAGAAACAATCTCTGGTAGTTTCAAGAAGTTTTAATTGAGATTTCTTGAACTGTAATTTTAATTGTAATTAATAGTGTTTTGTTTAATAAATAAAAGACACCCGCGCGCAACACGCTGGTAACATGCGGAGGAATCATTTGTCTCTGTGTTCAAACATTGGGTTTACTTAGTTTACTTGCCTTAACCATTTTTTATACAACTCCTAACAGTTCAGTTACGATTCCACTAATCATTACATCAGGTGTTTCTCAATCTTTTATCCGAAACTCTATAGTTCAATGGATTTTTGTTTTTATCATGCAAAACCTAGCAAACAGTGGAGCTATTATTTGTGGTGCTTTTTATGACGGATTTTACACGATTTCTATCCATCAATTATCAATGACCATGTTTATTATGTTTCTTCTCATAAATTATCCGTGACTTTAAACGAAATTGCTAATCAGTCTGGATTTATATCATCGTACTTTTCCAATTATTTACATGTATTCATCACGATTCAGACATTTGTGTTCCTGATAATTACTTGTGTATAAGACATTCAATTGTGTTGACAATATATCATTTGTTGCAGTCTAGAGCACGGTCCGTTTTGTTTAACTGTGACTTGATTCATGCTTAGCTACACCACTTGCATTAAACGTCCGAAAATGGATGAGTTTCTTACTTAACACTTCGGAGAATGCCAGGGACTGATTAAGGAACGGATGGGGATAACGACTACCATGATAATGTAGAAAATCATTAATAAATAGACAGCTACTCTGCAAAAGCTAATACTATAACTACAAATTATTAGGCCATCTGGAATAACAATTGTTCAAATAAAAAAAACTCAATTTCTGATAAACGAAATAGAGCAGTGTGATGGATTTTGAGAGCTGCGGCGTGAAAATTGCAAAGTGGGTTGCCATTGAAGTTGCGGGGTTTAAGTTGTAACCTGGGCAGAATGAATCACTGTCAACGAGAGTTCGAATACGACCAAATAAGCTAGTGTGTGCCCTACTTTGTGGTCATGATATTTGCAGTGAATGTGTACATTGTATCTGATGAAGTTGCGATGTGTATGATAGTGGTATATACAATGATATGGAGCCGGAGACTACTTAGAGTTGCTACATCAGGCGTCAGTTATAAGTAGCTTGTCATACCAAAATAGGCAGTGTGAGCTCAGGTGTGAGCCATACTTTACAACAGTATGATGTAACAAATATACGAAAATCAAATGATAAGGACAAAAGTGTACTCGAACCTTGCCGCAGAGATGGCATAATACCGAAGAACAGTTCAAAAAATGCTACACAATTGTTAGCTAAGAACAGCTGGTTATACTGCCTAGGACAAGTGAGTGTGCGAAAAGTAATGTAACATGTGGATTCATAGAGATAACTTAACGTGAAATGGGGTGCAAATTATGCACAAAAAGTTAAAATTCGTTACGTTGATTACACGTTATGCAAAGCAATCTATTGTTATGTTGAGAGTGTAGGCATGTAGAGCCTGAAATATATGTTTAAACGTTGCTAGTAATGTTTAAACGTTGATGT
>JAQBSW010006235.1:0-50314 GCA_029291075.1 Eudiplozoon nipponicum
CTTACTGCTAGTCTGTGGCCCAACTTGGTCAGGACTATAATCCAGTAGATCAATAATCTTCGAACGAGGATTACATTGAAGCATGGGTATTATTAACATTGAAATTATCTTTCAGTTAGCTTGATTAACGTTTTACATGACATATCAAGCAAACATTTTTAACACAATTAGATACTATTTAGAAGTATTAATATATATATATATATATATATATATATATATATATATATATATATATATATATTATGTATTAGTTGTTCGCATCTAATAACAAATTAGTTGAAATATGACCAGAAGGACAATCCAAAGAGAACATGAACGAAAAGTATAACTTTGTGCATATTTTTCGTCCGACTCATTAGTAGGAGCCGGTATCGCGCCTTATACCAAATATATATTTGAGGGAGAAATGTGAGAAAATAGGACGGTACAATCTCCTAGACAAATGCGTAAACCTGCAGTAATATAGCTAACTTCATATAAAGTCTGCAAAAATGCGACCTAATGCACAAGTTCATACATATTAGTTCGCAGCAATAAACAGTATTTAACTGTTACACGTTGAATTGAATGATGTCAGGCTTACCGCAAAATGTGATAACTGATATAGATCAAGGCCAGGGTGTATGGATTTACTGGAATAACAGATGTTCAGAAATAGTTGAATTCTCAATTTTGATGAACTTTAGCATACATTGAAATCTATCGTGTTGGTTATATGTAACGACTCGGTAACCGTAGTGTTTGTACCATGTACCTTATCGGTACCATAATTTTGGTATTGGGTACTGACACAATAGTCATATTGTT
Organism: Eudiplozoon nipponicum; assembly: GCA_029291075.1. Classification (NCBI taxonomy): domain Eukaryota; kingdom Metazoa; phylum Platyhelminthes; class Monogenea; order Mazocraeidea; family Diplozoidae; genus Eudiplozoon; species Eudiplozoon nipponicum. The sequence continues at coordinate 811 of JAQBSW010006235.1, forward strand.
GGTGCCCTTTACTGACTCGATATTTATTTTATGTATAGTGAATTATATTATTGTCGACGACTTATATGAAGTTAGCTTTCCTACTGCAGCTTTACGCAATCTTGTTTGAGATTGTACCGTCCAATATTTCCACATTCCGGATCCAAATATATAGTGAGTAAGAGGCGTAATAACGGATCCAACTGATGAGTCGCCATTAAACAGCAAAATGAGTGTACATGAGATTATACTATCAGTTCATGCTGTCGTTGGTTTATCTTTCTTGTCATATTTGAAATAATTTGTTAGTTTGTGCGCAACACCTAATGCATACTTGCATATTTTCCACGAGTACAATGAATAACTTATTGTCACAGGAGCATATTCAATTTTTCCAAGCACCTTACTTTACCAGCTGCGCACGCCAGAGAATAATCATAGAATAAGCCAAGCATATCAAACTACACGGCTAAGTTTATCTCATCACACCGAAATCCAGTGATATCTAATGAAGGTAATCATCGTGATAAACGCGTTAGTGCCAATCGATTTATGACTTATTATGTGTAGTAACAAATTAGATTCATAGAAGAAGGAGTCACGCGTATGTTATCCGTTTCCTTTCAGTTTGTGAGGTCAACTGATTTCTGTAACAAACATTATCTATCTATTCTTTCTCTAATTGACTGATGTCATTATTTCTGTAAAATGTGGTTACTGATATCGATCAAGACGAGGATGTATGGATTTAATAAATTAACAAGTCTTCAAATGTAATTGAAATTCTAGATTTCCAGAAATTTTGCATATTTTGAAATCTATTGTGTTGGCACCATGTGACAACTCGGCAAAAATAGTGTTGGTACCCTTTACACACTCGGTATATGATATATATATATATATATATATATATATATATATATATATGTACCCCAAGAAATTCCATGAAATGTCATTGAGCCGATTATCCCGTGAGACAGCCGCAAACAAACAACAATATATATATATATATATATATATATATATATATATATATATATTAGGTTATTCTTTACGCGGTATCACACAAGACTCTTATCTGAAAATAATTTCATTACTTCAGTTATGACCAGCTGACAAACCAAAGGCAGCATGAACGGAAAGAGCAATCTCTAATATCTGTTTCATAGCCATGTCGACTCATCAGTAGGAGCTGGTATTACGCCCTTTATCCACTATATATAATTGGGCTAGTAATGTGAAATAATAGGACGATACAATCTCCTAGACGAATGTGTAATCTTATACAAGTGCAGCTAACATCATATCAAGTCTCGAAAATGCGACCTCTGCGCTAACTCACTCTATATAAAATATATACCTAGTCTGTAAAGGAAACTAACACTATGGTTTATTCTTCTGGTCACAACTGAACTAATTTTTTATTAGGTCCGCAACACCTAATACATACTTGCATATATATTATTTCTCCGCAACAAACAGTATTTAACTGTTATATATTGAATTGAATGATGTCATGTTTACCGCGAAATGTGATAACTGATATCGATCAAGGCCAGGGTGTATGGATTTACTGGAGTAACAGGTGTTCAGAAATTGTTGTAATTCTCAATTTCGTTGAACTATAGAATACATTGATATCCATCATATTAGTACCATGTAAAGACTCGACAACCATAGTGTTAGTACCATGTACCTTTTCGGTACTATAATGTTGGTATCGGTTACTGACACAATAGCCATTGTGCTAGTATCCTTTGCAGATTCGGTATATATTTTATATAGAGTGCGTCAGCGTAGAAGTCGCATTTTCGAGACTTGATATGATGTTAGCTACACTACTACAGGTTTACACATTCGTCTAGGAGATTCTATCGTCCTATTATTCCACATTCCTTACCCAAATATATGGTGATAAAAGGGCGTAATACCGGCTCCTACTGATGAGTCGCCAGTAAGCACGAAACTAATGTGCGTGAGATTATAGCAGCAAACTGAAACACTATGTTCAGACACGAAGAGGTAAATTATTAGACTGCACAATAGTAAACATGGCCTCAGTGAAGAAGTAGAAATCAAACTAGATGCTATGCGGCGAGTCACCGACTCGAGCTCCAAATGCAATCCTGAATAACGAAGAAACGTCGCTCGCATAAATCGATAACATTTAAAACAGGTTCACCACGTTTTTTTCCTTTAAACATCGGCTAAATACAATAATTTTCTTCAAACATCTATTCAATTTAAATATTTAGCATACCCACACTATGTGAATTGTGGCATTTGTCATATTATTCGAATTAAATTTTTATGCTTTTATATTTGTCGTTGCGGAGAATTAACTTGTATGCATTTATATATTGAATATATAGTATCTTTTACAATGTTAGTTAAAATTAGACCGGAACTTTGCGACAATGTCAGGTTGAAAAAGAGGTATAATCTCACATACAAATGCGTTTCACAGCTTACTGTCAACTCTGCAGCCGGCTTTACATCCCAAGAATACTGTAAAACTACCAAGAACTTTTAGTCAGTTGTACAGTGCATTCCTTCATATTAATGAGTATTTAACCAGTAGTCGTGTCAAATGTGTTTTGTCGTGGTAAAGCTGATCAACTTCGTATGAAGTCTTAAGCAATGCGGCACTAACGCCAGGTAACTATTTGTAATATGTTCCATATTTCTAAAAGGTATTTACATCACGATTTTAGAGATAAGCTAAGTTTAGCCAAAACCGAGAACTAATATCAAGAACGCCTGATTCACCAATAAAACCCTATATTCTGCCATAAATTGACATCTGATTTTCGCATTTTCTTTGTTATAATGGCATAATTCAATGAAAACGGTCTGCTGGATGAATTACCTTTTCTACACTATACAATTCTTAGTTTATACGGAAAAAATGTACGTACTTAATGGGTCAGGTGCTTATATCAAGTTCGCAACCTTGATTATATTAATTGTTATCACCGCCCGCGCAACCAATTTTCGTTTAATTATATAAATGTTCATTTCAATACCATTTCTCCATGTAGTGTGGTGTCTGTTAAAATAATGACAGATTGTGGATGGTTAGTTGGAACTTTAGGTCTAAATGGATACCGTATGAGCTCCACCTAAAATGAAAAAGACTAACCCAGTTACATAAGCTAGTACACAACTGAAAATTGTGTGCAGTGTGCGGAAGGGTGACTCGGTGATTAGAGCACTAGATTCTGAAGGGGTCGTGCCCAGGTTCGAGCCCTGTCCGCGGCAAATTCTGGACAGTACGTGATGAATACCCATTAAGGACGAAACCGGTCTACTGGATGAATTGCCTTTTCTAAACTATACAATTCTTAGTTAATACTAACAAATGTATGTACGTAATGGGTCAGGTGTTTATATCAAGTTCGCAACCTTGATTATAGTAACAGATATCACCGCCCGCGCAACCAATGCACGTTTATATATGAAACTCATAATGTTTATAATTTTTTGATGTGGATAAATATCATATAAGCATTTATGAATTTGACAACTCAGTTCTTAAACGAATATTGTTTGCGCGGACGGTGACAACAATTAGTATAATCAGGGCTGTGATCTTGATATAAACACCTGATCCTTTGTGTATATTATTTTTTCAGTATAACCTAAGCGTTGAATAGTGTCTTATAGGCAACTTATCCAGTAGACCGGTTTCGTCCTTATTGGGAACTCATCACGTACTTTCCGAAATTTGCCGCGGACAAGAATTAAATCTAGGTCAAATTGAATACCAAATATGCTTCACATAAATTAAAGGCTAACTGAGGAATTTTATTTAGTATATTACTGAAAAATGTGTGTAGTGTGTGACAGTGTGACTCAGTGATTAGAGCATCAGATTCAGAAGCATATGTTCCGAGGATTGAGCCCTATTCGCGGCAAAAATTTGGAGAGTACCTGGTGAGTTTCCAATTGGGAGGAAACCGGTCTACTGGATGACTTTCCCTTTTCTACACTATTAAATTCCTAGTTTTTACTGACAAATTTATGTAAATATTGGGTCAGATGTTTATATCAAGAATGCAACCATGATTATACGAATAGTAACTTGGATCTCGTGGATGAAGCAAGACACGCTAATTTGAGTATTTGCAAAACTTTTATTCTAATCTGCACATGAAAATCTATGTATTTCATACTCATTACAGAAATTTAAATGCGTGAAATCTCCAGAAAGAAAAATATTATAGATTGTCTTTCATGCTACTAAATTATAATCCGGTTATGTTTATTCGAAATATATTATACAACGGAAAATCTATTTCATTCCAGACGAGTACCATCAAGAGATGGAGGTAAACTTAACAATTTTGCATAAAAATGAAGTTAGAATAAATGTAATGCTTGAAGTTTCATAAAATATATATTTTTATATACTTCAGGCTTCGAATAACTATCATATATATATATATATATATATATATATATATATATATATATATATATGCATAGTGTGTGTGTGTGTGTGTGTGTCTTCTTTATTGCGTTCCTAAGGAACGGATGCGTTACACGGAGTTCATACCTTCAACACTTGGTGACTGTTTCATTTTCCTGAAGCCAGAAGAATGAACCTGATGAATATGATTTGAAAGAGAAAATTTATAGATGCATATAAGTTATAAATTAAATGCAGGCAGTCATAAAATTCCTATGCTAAACTTCTTATTAAACACTTTTTGCTCACTCGGCTTGATACTGTGCAAAAATATATAACAATTTAAATTGCCTATTTTTATTAATTAACCGTTTTCTCCAGTCTACCCCCACCGTAGGCAGTCATAATTCGTGTTTAACAATTACGTAATATTTATTTTTGTTGCATAAGATTTTGGTTTTTAATAAAGTCGGTTTTTGGTTGACTGTTTAGTAATCTGAGAATTTGTCAGGGGAAATGTTTAAATTTTCGCTCTTTAGTTTAATTGTACTCGCCTATTTGTCAAGCATCATCCTTAACAGTTAGGTTAAACAACATAGAAAATGTGGTGTTCGATTTCAAGGCATAGTTTGTTTTTTCCATTGCGAATTATTAATAGACTAATCAAATGGTATGTTATTATGCTAAAAAAATAAAATTTGCATTTCTTTCCTATATCCAATCAAAACTCAACAAATGTAGGTAATCTTTACATCAAGTTTGCAAACCACAGATAATAACCAAACATGCCTTAAGTCCTTATTGGGAACTCATCATGTACTGGCCAGAATTTGTCGCGGACAGGACTCGAACCTGGGCACGTCTGCTTCGGAATCTGGTGCTCTAACCACTGAGCCATCCTGCCGCACACTACACTGCACACAATTTTCCGTTATATACTAACTAATGTAACTTGGTTAGTCTATTTTTCCTTTAGCAGACGTGCCCAGATTCGAGTCCTGTCCGCGGCAAATTCTGGCCAGTAAATGATGAGTTCCCAATAAGGACGAAACCGGTCTACTGGATGAATTGCCTTTTCTACACTATACAATTCTTAGTTTATACTGACATATGTTAGTAATTAATGAGTCAGGTGTTTTTTATCAAGACCGCACGCTTGATTATAATAATTGTTATTACCACCCGCGCAACCAATGTTCGTTTAATTATATAAATGTTCATTTCAATACCCCTTCCCCATGTAGTGTGGTGTCTGTTCAGTAATGACAGAATGGGGATGGTTAGTTGGAACTTTGGGTCTAAATGGATGCCATATGAGCTCCACCTAAAGGAAAAATAGACTAACCAAGTTACATTAGTTAGTATATAACTGAAAATTGTGTGCAGTGTAGTGTGCGGCAGGATGGCTCAATGGTTAGAGCACCAGATTGCGAGTACATGATGAGTTCCCAATAAAGACGAAACCGATCTACTGGACGAATTGAACTTGTTTAAAAATAGAAGATTTGTTGCGCGGATGAGGATAACAATTATTTAAGTCAATGAAGCGATATTGATGTAAACACCAGTCCCATTATGTTCGTACATTTTTCACTGTAAACTAAACATTGTACAATATAGAACAGGCAATTCATTAAATAGACCGATTTCCTTCCTACTGGGTCACTCTTTACGTACTGTCAAGAATTTTCCGTGAACAGGGCTTGAACCTGGGCACGTCTGATTCGGATTCTATTGCGGCCAGTTGGCTCAGTGCTTCGTGAAACAGATTCCGAATCAGACACGCCCAGGTTCGTATCCTGCTTGCGACAAATTCTGGAAATTACGTGATAAGAACGAAGTTGGCTAAACGGATGAATTTTGTTTTATACATTATAAAAATGAATGTACATAAAGGGTCAGGCGTTAAATTTAAGATAGCGCCATTGATTTCAATAACTCATTGTACCTGTCGGTAAATTTCGGATGCATATTTACATGATTGTCACGAGCATAACAGAAAATCTATATTGTTATGCCTTCATAACTGAGCAAACATTAAATTCTATCTGTGCTCAACAGACAAAGAAAATTATTAAGAGGCTTTAACTTTCTCATTTACAGGCTTAACATGATGCCCAATTTTTACTCGGCTTATGGTTTTGCTTTAACTGCTAAGATATTTTTGACTTCAATTGCTTATTTCGTTAGACGTACATAATTTATATATTTCATTGATATATATATATATATATATATATATATATATATATATATATATTAAGTGTATACCTCAGTCGCAAAATCTCGTATTCAAACATAGTAAGTCCTAATAATATTCTGCGGAACTGCCTTTTGGAAGTGTAATATGAATGTAGATTTGAAATATTTTGAGTTAATCCTGCAAATACACAGCATTAAATTAATGTGCTACCGCTTCTTAACATACAAGCAATCAGTTTGAGAGAGAGAGTGACGGAGTCTCATAACACAAAGTATAGACGCGTAATTAATAGTGGCAAATTTTGCTTAGACGGCGTTTAAAACGATATATATTCCGCAATAGTGAATAAATTCCCCATTTATTAAAATATGGGAATGAAGAACCGCAATCCACAAAATAACATTTACTAATAAATATTATTTCTACCAGTATCTACAACCAGTATTCCGGAAACAGTAGTGATATCATCGCCCATCCAATCATAAATATACATTTATCGTAACCCAGCACGTCTTAGCAATGTCTATATTGATATTACGCAATGCAGAATACTTCTTTTCCGTAGAGCAATATAATGTGTCATAGCTTTCAATTGAACGTGTAATTGTAAACCTATAATATTTCTGACATTCATTTTTGTATTTTGGAAAATTATCCGTAATTAATCAATTTTCTATTCATAAACGATTATTAACTGAAGTTATTTTGGTTTTTTTAATTAAAAAAACAATTGTTGTAAGTATCCTTCCTCCTATTCATAAATTCTTTATTGCGCAGAAATTATATATATATATATATATATATATATATATATATATATATATATATTTATATATATATATATATGTAGCTGCGTATTATGTTTTGGCGTATTTAGTAAATAATAGATGGCCTCATGTAGCATCAGAAGAATAGGCCAAATTAAGTTTGGGCTAGCGGTATAACCTCATGTACATATGCGATATGTGCATACTGGCGACTATTCAAGAGAAGTCGATAATTAGCCCTATATTTATTATATATTTCGAAAAGAAATGTTGAATAGTTGAAAAGTACAAAATTTTATGATTGTATGTAGCCTCAAAATTTAGTTTGAAGTAAACTTGCTATGTATAATATGTTTAGGAGACCATCTTCTGAGGTAAAAGAAGTTCAGAATATAGTATAATTTACAATTGGGTGAGATTTAGCCTATTTCTAAAACCATCGTGTTGGTGTCCAGTATAGGCTCGGTATTTTTCAAACCATTGTTTGGTACCTTTTAAAGTGTCGGTATCTCGTAGCCCACTATGTTTGGCTCGGTGTATATTGTGAATAGTGATTTTTCTTTGGTTTCGCATTTACGAAGACTAACTTCATCACTGTTTAGATGCACATTTGCACAGAATATTTTATCATTCAAATGAGGCTCATTACTTAACAAACTACATAGGTAGTGTAGGACTTTACGCCGGCTCCTACTGATCAGTCACCAATAAGCACGGGACTCGTGTGTACATGAGATTGTAAATTTCACTCATCGCGACTGTGGCATATCGTTCTTAACATGTCTTATATATACAACAGTTAGATATAGTTTGTGGCGGAGAACTAAAATGTATGTAAATTCAATGTTGTATTAGGTGTTGCGTACCTAGAAATAAATAAGTTCAAATACGACCAGAATGAAAAACAAAATTCGGCATGAACATTTTTTCGTGCTTACTGGCCACGAATCAGTAGGAGATGGTACTGTGCCATATACCTGCGAAGTATATGGATGAAGCATGTGGGACAATTGGATAGTCCAATCTCCAATACGAATATGTAAATCTGCAGTAGAAGAACTAACATTATATAAATTCTTCGAAAATGCGACTTCAAAATAGTTTGTTTTGTATTGTAACATTCTGAATGCATTGATAAACTCGTGGACTGGCTTAATGCTAACTTTACTTAAAATTAATTGGTTATGATTAACATATAATTAAGGCAGGCATTATGCTATCTTGTTAAAAGATTTTATACCACTGAAAATTAGGGTGATTTTCGTGCTCCGTGTATTCATCTTGGAATTTCATTCATTTAATCACGCGCAACTGCTGCATGTCGCTCAGTATACGTGCATTCATAAAGGATTCCCGTCAGATTTAAACGTCTCTCTAGCTTGTGTAAGGAGTATATTATTAATAATTAAGCCTTCTAGAGCAGTCTCATTATCAGGCGAAATATTGTTAATTACTAATCTATTTTGGTATTTAGCGATACAAAACAATAAATATTTTTTAAATCAAGTTTGCAAGCTTCAAGCAAACACTAATCCAATTGTATTTACCCAGACGTCGAAGAGCATAACAAAACTACCGCCAGTCACACACACCGACTCGGTTCCATAAACATCAAGGCAGTACGACGAAAACTGACTATCATCGAGATCAAACAGTATTGTATATATATATATATATATATATATATATATATATATATATATATATATATATATATAAGGAGAGCCGCAATCTAACTTTTGATTTAAGCATATATTCAATGCGGTTTGATCTCCATAGCTGGGGTTTGTATCTATACTCTGATGATGTTCATTAGAAGGTCGAAATGCGTCAGTGTGTGCGATCATGGTAGTTATTCCATGTTTTCGATGACTGGTTTAATACAATAAGATTGGTGTTTACTTCAAGCTCGCAAATTTTATTTAAAGAATTGTTAACACCACCCGCGCAATAAATTATTTTTTTAAAGCAATAAATATGTTTCTTTTAATTGCTAATTACAAATTCGAGAACCTAAATGAGATAAATTGTTATAAATTAGTTTAAAATAGATTATTATAAACTGTAATTTTAAATAACAATATTTATGTTAAATCTTTAGATATTTCTTAAACAGGCATTCCGAAATTATTAAATTTTCTACAATTGTATTAATTCACTGTGACAATGAAATATATAAACGTCCAATAAATCGCTAGCAATTCACGCATAAAATAATAGAATTAAATACTGTTTGTTGCGGAGAACTAATGTATATGCAAGTATGTATAAGGTGTTGCGAACCTGGTAACAAACTAGTTCAGTGGTGACAAGTAAGCACGAAACGAATGTGCATGAGATTATACTTACCGTTCATGCTGTCTTTTGTTTATCCTTCTAGTTACAACTGAACTAATTTGTCACTATGTTCGCAGCATCTAATACATATTTGCAAATAAAAGAGTTCTATTTCAAAGAATGGAAAAACTTGTTCCAACTTCATTTTCAGACAAGCAGCTAATGGAGGGCTTCAAAATGAAGGTATAAGTGAGAACCCATCAATCAAGGCCAAAAACCGGTGCAACTGGAAAAGTAAGGGATTCAAGATTTTACTGACCTGCGTGTGTTATCAATTGTCCCGCGCAAAAAAATAGCGGCGTAAATAAAAACAAGAAGGCCAGCACTGATAAATTTAAATCGACATTTAAGAATTACTTAAAAGGTTTATTTATCAATGCAATTTGTCCTATTCGTTAACATATATGCAAAGCATTGCCTACTTTGTCTGAAAGATGTAACCATGCAAGAATCAGCAATATTAAATATCTAAAATTTTAATTTTGCATGTTGTCAAACATATAGAGGAAGTTATACTAGAAGAACGAAATCTTAAACGTCGGATCACATACTGCAAAGCAATAATGGTATTCAGGTTGCACTATAACATATTATATAATGGAGTGCAAATAATGTGCGAGATCGACGCAGATCTTCTTACTTGACATAAACGCAAGATGTATACAAACCTCCATTTTTTTAAATTTTTCTGCTATAGGAATACTTCTCCGAGAAATTTGAAATAGATAGAATTGCTTTTGCAAACAGAAAAGGCAATGGTTCTTATCTAAATAACGCCAAATTATGTTGATTTTTTTATTTTATGTAAATATGTCGGACAAGACTTTTTTCTTGCAATGTCTATTTTCTTCTAGCTAAATTATATTGTGTCTTATTGCTCCAGTATATAAACTGAAAAGATTAAGTGAAAAGGCTACAGAAGAATTGTTTTTTTAATTCATATATTCGAATAAATATTTTGCACATATACAAACTGAATGCTCTGAAAAAAAAGCTTTATTAAATATAACACAAAATAAATATTATGATTTTGCTGCTATTTTTGTTAAGCTCTAGAATAGAACAATCTGAAGAAGTTGTGAAGAAGAAAAAGAAGACAAATAAAAGAGTACGCATCAAACTAACTGATGAACAGATAGATAGTTGTAGATCTGGTGATGACAGTCCACAAGACTCACAAGTACGAAAGAAACGCCTCGCGGTGACCTACAAACGTCCAATAGAGATAATGAAATTCACGAAAGAGCCATTAGCTGTCATAGAGCTTGAAAATGTTGACGAAATTTGTGAAGCCAAATCAAACCAATTCAACTTGGGAAGTTCTAAAGCGACAACTGATGTAGGAGACGATGCTAAAGAGAGGCGGAAACGAAGAATTGTTCGAAAAAGGGAATCGAAAATTGGTAGGTACTTAGACATTTCCCTTATGTTGTTTAGAAGTTAAATTTCTAAATCGTTATAAATTTTAATTTCCATTTTATGTGTACCCAAATAAGATTCTCTTCTGTCTTTAAGCATTCCATGGTTTCTTTTTAATACTGTTTGCAGACTTGGAATAGGAAAATAATATTTAATCTACCAATTGCACACCATAGCAAAACTATTGTCAGTTACGCAAACTGATGAGTTTTAACAAACTCTGGTTGTCCGGAAACGGCATTGTATATATTATGTTCAAAAATGGCATTGATGCGACTTGCCATTTAAACTAACGTCGCCTACAGAGTAGTTGACGAGAACTTTGGCTGCAAATTATCTATGCATTCTCGGTCATGAACTTTTATACAAGGTTATGCCTTAAGACAAGCGATGGTTACACGGGTAGTAAAAAAAATTATGTAAACTTGGTTTATAGAATAAGCACAAAGCATATTGTCTCGACTAGTCGTACGTAATAAAAAGTTCGAGCCGCGTCCAATGTGTAGATGATGCAAGTTGTTCTGCATTGTGTGCTTGGGTATAATAGCGGAAATAGTTATTATTTTAGATCCACAATTTTTTTAAACAACTAAGCAATCACTGATTACTTGATTATATAACTTAAACGACTTTGGTCGGTCGACATTAATGTCAGGTAAGAATTGTGTGGAAATTCTTGGTTTTGTATCCGCATCTCAAATTCTTAAAACATTATATGCATCTGCGGCTTTCAATTAACTTTAATCCATCGTTCATCAGTTCTGTATATTGCCGAAGAAGATGAAACCGCGTCAACAAAAGTGACTGATAATAATCTCGATCAGATTTATGTTTGTTTAAGTTAATCTTTCGATAGAATCTTTCTTAAAGTAACCATAATTTGTTTTTTTTAAATTATTCTTAAATGAATTGTCAATAAAAAATATATGTGATATTTAAAATCATTCATATTTGCATAGAGATGTCAGATCTTCTCGATAGATTTTTATAATAGGCTAGTAAATTTTTTTATATCTAAATTAATGATGCATTAATACACACGTTATTAATATGCGTCTTGCCTTTTGTTGGGTAGCAAAACAAATTTTTTTCATTATGTTAATTTGAGGTATCCAGCGCTTGCTGCATTTAGTCGTGACAATCCCCATTCCGAGTAATTATAACTGATATTCTAGTGTTGTAGTAAATTTTTATACCAGCACTTTCAGCTATTTTCTGTCAGACACTTATACATCGCGTATTGGACCTGACGATGAGGGTTTTTGTCGTTATTTCCTTCGGAGTTTTTAGTCATACCAGTACACGAAACCTGTCGTTCACTACACACAATCTTAATTAGCCTTACATTTAGTAAGATACTATTTGTCATCTCTTCGACATAAGTTCTAAACGGCGATCCAGTCCGTAATTATAGAACAGACAACTTGGTTTAAAGCATTGTTACCACCACCTGCGCAATCAATCAATGTTTAATTTTATTGTCACTATATAAATTCGTGGCGAAAGCTGCAAACATTTAATGATCATGACTACATAGAAATTATGCAGCCGACATTTCTAATTATGTATTTTTTATGCGAAACTATAAGAGGTGCCTTCCATATATATGCAAGGCTGTTTGATCCTCGAAAGTCAGTTTGCCGTCGTACTCTGATGATGATCATGGAAGATCGAAACGCGTCAGTGCCTGCGACTGGCGATTGTTTTGCTACGCTGTTCGACGACTGGTTAAATATAATAGGATTGTGCTTTACTTCAAGCTCGCAAACTTGATTTAACGAACCTTCCTATATGAATAGCAATAAGTCAGATAAAGATATTGTGTTACACCGATGGCTATTACTCTCGAAAATAAACTGAATATATGTGAAACTAATTATGCATGTCGTTTGATTCCAAATTTTAATGTATTACTATGTTCGTGTCATCAACATACGTCAGATATGTACGGAAGAGTTCATTTTAAAATAGGTTTTAGGTTTTACGTTTACAAATCAAACATGTAGGCATCAGGTAGTAGGGTCCCCGACGAACTGCCTATATTAAAACTATCGACTTATGAGAACTATTGACCGTTAAAATAGAGTCGAACATCACCAGTGCATCAATTTAGGTGAATTTTTAGATGACATTTAGGAATAGTGAATGAACCTTCAGTGGAAATAGATGATTTTGTCAACAGAAGTGCTCGAAAATGAATTTTTGACGTGATGCAATTTTTTATTCCTTACATTTTACGATTTTGCTTTATTTACAAATTTTAGTCTCTAACACTGGTTGTCGGATTGCTTCTGATTATCCCGCCACTCTGTGCTGTCGAGTGTTGATCATGACACTATTGGCCTAAATAATGCCAAGTTGTTCGTTTTAACTACTTTATATACCGTCGGCATTCTTTACATTCTGGCCGCGTGTGTGCCGACTGGTTTTGTTTATTTGAGACGGTCTATGATATTATTGATTTCATTATAATTGGCATAGTCGCTTCTGTTTTGAATTGCATCAAAAGCATGCCATATTAAATCCTAGTCGATTTACGATCAGTATTCATTTTTTGGCACCGTTTATTTTCAGTTCCTAACAATGAATATTGCTCGTTCGATTAATATGATTATTGGAATTAATAAAACCATTACCTGACCATTTGTCTGGCTTCATTAATTTAACCTTATTGTTATAGGTTTATCCTTTGTGTCCTTCTATGTTCTTCCTCATTATAAGATGGAATTGGTTGGGTCTCATTTTAAATTGCTTATAGGCAACACGTAATTCAGTTGTAACCATAGGGTAAAGTTCATTTTTTAGTGAAATTGCTGATGTAACATCGTCATATAGACATTCCAGCGCTGCGTTTGTTCTTATCGTTTTGCAATATACAAAATTCCGTCTCTCGGTGTGGCACTGGCGTCTCATTGCAATTAATATCATAAATAAATTTTATTTCAGCCAATTTTATGCCTTTCTAATTAGAAGTGAGAAGAGATCGTGCAGTGAATAATAAGTCTTTGATTAAAACTTAATGTACAAGCTATACAAAGGCTCAAGTTTTGCTCTTATGAATACCAAACAAGCTATGTACTTATCGATTAGATACATGGCCCTTATTGTACCTACCAAGGTGTATGCATTCTTTGTCTTCAATGTTACTTCAGATAACTCGGCTACCGGTTTCGGTAGACTTTTCAACGGAAAAAAACCCAAAAAAATGTTGAAAATTTTATTCAAGTTCTTCATGATTAACAGAAATTCGGCGCATACCGACTAATTAATGACGGATGAGAATCTACCGAGGATTCAGTACTGTGTGCAATTTCAAATGCGTTTAAACTAATTGACTAATAATTCTCGTTGCTAATGCTAATGAATTTAATCATATTATACGACGAGTCAAAAAAGTAAAACCAGTTGTCATACACACAGCCAGAACGTACGGCATGCCGAAATTACACCATTTAGTCGAAATGAGCTACTTGCTGTCATTGAAGCAAAGAATGCATTGCTAAACACCCCACTGCACGAACTGATTGAAGAACCAAAACTAAACCAACATCCAGTAAAATTTGCAATGTAAAAAATGCGTCCACGACACATTCGTTTTTGTAAATAAGCTAAAATCTTATAATGTCAAGAATAAAAAATCATTTCATTCGACGGTAGACATCGATTTACAAGAATATTTGTCGATAAAACTCATCAATCCTCATATCTGCAAATCATCTAGAAATTCTCTTTAATATGTGCATTAAAAAATTTCATTCACTATTGATGTTAAATATTTTATGAAAATCGATGTAGTAGCGATGGGATGTTGTCGTCAGTGAGCCCACCAGCTGACGTTTACTTCCTCGATTTGTAAACAGAAAATCTACCACAACTTTTTCAAAACTTTTATTATAAATAACTCAGATATGTTGATGATATAAATTGTAATGAAGATATAAGCATTAAAGAGTTGAAAAATATGGTCTATTATATTCAGTCTTCATGCGAGCGAAATATCTCCTCATTCTAACACACTGACTATATTTGACGTATATTTATTGAGACAGAAAAGTAACAGTTCAAAAAGGTAAATATGCCGTAAGCAGGTGTGGAATGAACAACCTGTTCCATTACAACAGCACAGTTTCAATTATCCAAAAGAGAAATCAGTTACGCAATTCATTCTACAGAATAAAGAATCACTATTTCGAACCATCTTAATGCAACGAAATAGCGGTGCTCGAAATAAAATTACCAGGAAACCTCTATCAAATAAAGTTTGTTGAAGCACACATCAAGTGTAGATACAAAATCAATGTAGACGTACCCAAACAAAATCAGATATTTACAAGTAAATCTTTTAAACTGAATGCACTACCCGATTTATATATTAGCAGAATTAAAAAGGCAGCGATATGTTGGATGCCTAATACTCAACTAGTGTTTGCTTTTATGGCAAAACGCTCGCTATTCATAAAAGAGAAGTATCAGCTCCCTGAAATCCAACTGTTCAAAACTTTTTACTTCTACCGTTAACAAAACAGTTTTTTGCGTTATGTAAGCCCGGCTGGGCGATTAAAAAAGAAGCAAAGTAAAGAGAATTTTAGACTAAACACGTTTGACAATGAAGAGAAAGTTTTCACAGTTGTTGCAGGCTTTGTGTATAAAAGTCACATTTCAAATCAGACGGATTTCCTGGTGTCTACCAAATAAAATAACGAAAAAGTTTTACGTATAACAGAAGCTGTTGGATGCAAAATTCTTAATTCACAGCCAAATTGTGAATTTTTGCTGCCTGTGCCTTCCTCAGCATTTGTGTTTCTCGCTTTTTGTTTCTCTTATCTAATTTATATATTTAACCTATCATAATCCCCCTCGTTATCAAAAATTGTTTATATAAATTAACAGATAATTTTTTTCCAATGCCGAGTTTCGCGTACGCGGTTTGTAGCTTTACACCCACACTTTCACAAAGATCCGATTGATCACAATTTCCATTTCCCTTTTGCCTTCGATCGGGCCGAGTTTTTATTCGTCCCAATAGAAATGCGGTTCTATCACATCCATGGCTATAAACAAAGTTGTGATAGAACCGCATTTCCATTGGAGCCAGTAAACAAAGATGTGATAGACCCGCATTTCCATTGGGACGAATACAAACTCAGCCCGATCGAAAGCAATAGGGAAATGGATTGTGATCAATTGGATCTTTGTGAAACTGTTGGTGCAAAGCTACAACCCGCGTACGCAAAACGCGACATTGGAAAATATAAAGCTAGCCCAACGCAATCAAATTTAAAAAAATAACAGATAATGTATTCGAGTTGAGTTCTCGCATAATGGAACGGCATTTTTTTAATGTTTTACATATGCACATTTTATAATAAATTTATGTATCAATACACAAGTTATTTCTCCATTTAATTTACGAAATCATAAAAAGGCTAAACAAATTTTTGCACATTACAAAAACACTATCTCCTCAAATTTACTCAAATCATCCATAGCCCCCGAAAAATATGGAGTTTTAATTAATAAACTTCATCGTATTCATCTTTCTTAAACTATATTCCGGTAAATTACAAAAATTATATTTGTTTTAATGAAACAGTGATAGTGTACTAAATGAGAATGTACAATCATTTACCTGCAACCTTCCAGTTTAGACCCCCTTCCATGGACAGGCTACCTTCGTATTGGATAAATCTTATTTAAAGTAGTTCATCCACATTACTGTGCAAATTTAGAACTCGGTTTTGTTATTGAATTTTCTAAGTTTCTAAAGGGAAAAATCTCGTGAACATACAATTATGTTTTAGGTGTTGAGAGACTAGTAACGATTTGATTCAATATTGATCAGGAAAATTAACCAAAGTCAGCATGAATGGAAAGTATATCCTCGTGCACATTTGTCTCGTGCTTACTGGCGACTCATCCTTCACAGCCGGTATTACGACCTTTAACCACTATACATTTGGGTGGGGAATGTGGGAATATAAGACGGTACAATCTCCTATACGAATTTGTAAACATGTAGAAGTAAAACTAACTTCATATAAAGTCTTCGACACTTTAAGTGGCTTCAATTCTATCACACTCTATAATACATATATATATATATATATATATATATATATATATATATATATATATATATATATATACCGAAGTCTATAAGGATACCAACACTGTGGTTTTTATTGTCCCAGTACCGAGATCAATACTATATTAAACAAATTTGTATTACTGAACTATGTTTTCGAATCAGTACATGGTCAACACGATGGATTTAATGTATATAGTTCACCGAAATTGATAATAAGAATTATAAAATACTTTTGAGTTTTCATTAATATTTTGCGCATTTTCCGACATGTATTTACATTAAGGTTTGACACAGGCGATTATATTGCTAATTATTCTCCATACTATATCTTTATTTTTGTAAATATTTAATTTCTTAAGTATAAAATGATTTATGAAATTTGTATTTCAACTTTCATAGACCGTATCATTTGGCGATCTTTTTTAGGTGCACATTAGCTAGCTTTTGTTTAATAACTTTTTTAACGACATAAATTGGCGCCTCAGAAAGAATATGGACAGTAAAAATTATTTTAATATTAAAGCTATCGTTTGCACTTAACAGTATTAAGTTTTCATTTATGAAAACGAAAACGTTTCCAATGAATTGTTTATGCTTAATCATATTTCTTGCACTGTGATGCATGCTTGTGCGACATTTCGGGAACCTAAATAATATAATCCAGTAACTATCCTCGAAGTACTTCTGACAAGCAATATAATCCAAAAATAATCGATGCCAAGTTTTGGTTTCTATTTATTGGAACCATTGTCAGGGGATAGCTATAAGAAAAGGAACCAAACTAAAAACCGTTATTCGGCAGTTTGAGTAATTGTGCTCAAACTGGTCTAATTATATTAATTTAAGTTAATCCAACTAAGAGTGTTTTTAGCGCCAATCTTAAGTTATGTAAAAAACCGAACCAGGCCATCAATAAATATTGCTTTACAAAACCTTATATATATATATATATATATATATATATATATATATATATATATAACTATGAATACCTAAGTGAATGTCAACATTATAGTAATTCTCGAATTACTGTTTCCATGTCCATGACCACTTAAACGCACATATCTGAGCCCACCCATGTTATTATAAATCTCACGCACGCATCAACAAGCTAAAAAAGCATGTTCAGACATTGAGCCTGAACTACAGATGATGCACAAAAGTGATTAGATAATCCCTTATGTCACATACTCCACCAGTTTTGATTACCTTTTCTTGTTTATTTTCAAAAAAGTTATTTATTATATAATGAATTAGAGTCAATTGGCAAGATTTTGCTATGCCTCTACATAGGTTAGACAATGTAATTCAGAAATGTGACCGGTTTCGTCCATATCGGGCGTTAAGTAAGTACTTGTCAGTATTGCATCGACCAGAACTCGATATACGACACATTCTTCAGAGTATAGTGACTCATCCACTGCGTCACTTAACGTACAATTTGCCTGCAATTTTCAGTTATACACCACAATATGTGCTTTTGTCACAATCTTCTCCAGACAGAACATATTCGGCACCCCATTCGACCTAAAATTACAACTGGCTGCCCTAATCTGCCGTTGTAGAACAGACGTCATTCCGCATTTGTAAGTGATAATAAATTAAATTAAATGACAGGATTTCATTAGATTTATGTTGTCAGAATAAAATAAGCATAGCATAGAATATCAAACTAAAATAACCAAGTTGATCTGGGCTCTGGTTGAGGTGTGTATGATAAATTCTCTTTCCTGTGCTATGCTAAGTTTTTATGAAACAATGTGAAGGTGCCTATGTACACGTTAATGTAATATACCTTCTCTAATTAATTTTCTTGTGCGCGTAACTAGTCAATGCATGTATCCGAGCCCCTCAAAGACTTTTTATTTAATTTGTGGCGATCTGTTAACAATGCCAAATGTTCGATCTTAGGTTTAGCAATTTAATAAAGGCGTTATACATTATAGGAACGTTGGACAGAATGGGCAAATTTATTTTACAGACTAATATTTTACGGCATATAAATGAAGCTTTAAGGAATTTACAGTTAAAGTTTGTGAAATCAAGTATGCTTAATAGAGTTTTATGGAGGAGGGAAGATAACACAAAAAGAAAGAGAGAAAGAGTGAGAGAGATTTAGAGAAGGGGGATGTATATAGCAACTGGCTAGATAAATAGCTAATTTGGATAATTAATTAAGAGAAAAAAATCTTGTTCTACAATGGCAAGGGATGGAATATTTCAAACATTTACGAATTACTAACATAGAACGGCCAACCAAACTCAATATAAAATCTGGAGAAAAAAATTAAAATCAAAATTAAGAAATCAAATATTATTATTACTATTTAAATCACAGAAATCTGAGGAAATAATGTAATTAAGAAAGTTATACTCTCAGGAGATAATTTTTATTTGCATTCTTAGTCTCTTTATCCGCATGATTATTACCGATGATTTTGTAAACCTGCAATTTCGGAGAATAGATTATGTGTAGAGATTTTTATTCTTCTTTTAAATTCGCGATTTTGTTTCTGGATTATGTTCAATTGAATTTATACTCACTCTAGCTGCTATACTGAAATTTCTTATCAAAATGCGCATAAAGACGTTCAAATCTAGCCATGCTCGAACTTAGAATAGGGCCGCATTTACCTGCTATTTTGTGGTATATCCATTTTACTTTTATTGAATGCATAGACTCTCTCATATACATAAGGTTACAATCTCTCTTAGGTAATTCGTATACCTCGGAATATGCATGTTGGATTGTTGGACGACACAACTATCGTTCAAATCTAGTTATGCTCGAACTCAGAATAGGCCTGCATTTACCTGCTATTTTGTGGCATATCCATTTTACTTTTTTTCAATGCATAGTCTCTCCCATATACATAAGGTTACAATCTCTGTTAGGTAATTCGTACACCTCGGAATATGCATGTTGGATTGTTGGACGACACAACTATCGTTCAAATCTAGTTATGCTCGAACTCAGAATAGGGCCGCATTTACATAAAATTTTGTTTTATATCCATTTTACTTTTATTGAATGCATAGTCTCTCCCATATACATAAGGTAACGATCTATTTTAGATAATTCGTACACCTCGGTATGTGCATGTTGGATTGTTGGACGACACAACTATCCCACAAATTCTGACCAAATATATTGTGCGTATATTGCGTAATACTAATGCCTACTGATGAATCACCAAAAGTAAATGCCTAGTTTTTAACATCCTTCTGAACCTACTTGTTTTACTCTGTAGCGTCTGAATTTGATGAAATCAGCAAGCAACTCTAAATAGTGGTAAATTGTGAATACACTCCGTTTTTTTCTGGGAATTGAACTAGGTTACATTTAATTGACTTGGTGCCTCGGTATTACTGAGATGATGGTCTTCGTTGGTAGTTGATTTAATATTTTAACCAGGATTTTTGTGCGCAAGCGTTTCATTAGGTATGCCTTTTCTCTTATGTAAATATATGTAAACGTCAATTGGGCCACGCGAAATAAATAAATATTTTCCTCCTCACCCATACTTTTCTGCCTTCACAATATATCTAACGAAAATTTTCACCTTCTTTCAGGAGCAAACACTTGATCAGATCCCGTCATTTCGTATTTTTGTGCTGGATCTTAATGCTTCATAAATAATTCTCATAGAGAGTAATTTTCAGCAGCATATCACTAAAAGATTTTTAATTTTTAGGCTTCAAAGTAACTCATTGACAGTTGAAATAAAGTTTGTGCATTTCAAATAAAAACCGTTCTATTTAAATATAACTCATTTCAACATCTGCGCAATCAAGGATTGGTCAATTCAATAACAGAATTTATTTCATTTATGAAATTATGTGCATAATTTAATGGCGTTCATAACTTCTAAAGGCTATTTTAAATTTTCAAAATGAATTGAAAAAAAAATTATATATTGAAGCATAAATTATTTATAAAGCAGGTTTACAAAAAACATATTTAAAGAGCCATTTTCTTTTCACTAGAATGCAACTCACCTGTAAAATCTAGTAATTTATATTATCATATTTTGGAAAAGAAAGAGAATAAAATTTGACGACACGGTGACTCAGTGTTTAGAGCATCAGATTTCGAAGCACAAGTGCCTAGGTTAGAGCCCTGTCCGCGGAAATAACTGGACAGTAAGTGATGAGTTCCCAATAAGGACGAAACCAATCTAATAAATGAATTGCCTTTTCCACACTATAAAGTACTTAGTTTACAGTGACAAATTGCAACCTTGATTAAAATAATTTTTACCACCGCCCGTGTAAACAATTTTCGTTGAATTATATGAAAGTTGGATTAAATAAATATTTACGGAGCCCTGTTTGTTTTACAATAGTTTAAGGTGGTTGCATACGATAGCCTCCACTATGCGCACTTCTTTGTCATTTTTTGCTTGAAGCATACCTGTAAATCAGCATGTTTTTGAGTGCGATTTTAATGGACAATATGTTCAGCTATTGCGGAGGTGATCTCGCCTATGCTAACTTTGTTATGTCTGAAAAACTCTCGAATTGACTTGTTAAGTTTTGGTCTAGTCCGACCCACACAGCATAAATGAACAATTACTTTTAATCAAGGTTGAGCTCTTGATATAAACACCTGACCCATTATGTACGCACATTTTTCGATATAAACTATGTATTGTTTTGTGAGGACAAGGCAATTTATCCAGTGGACCTGTTTCGATCTTATTGGTAAGTCATCACGCACTGTCCGGAATTTGCTGCGGACCCTGCTTGAACCTGGGAACTTATAAATGAACAATGTTGAGCCATTTTGGTGTAGAGAGCTTATCCTTTACATTTATGTTTATCAGACGTTTTCCGCATAAAGCATCATTTGTGAATTTGGCATTCGAGAAATCACTGCTTTTAGAATTCTTCGAGTTAATATGTTGATGGAGTGTCCCTTTTAAAAGGTTTGCTAGCTTACATCGTATATTGGTTGGGTAGAACTTCATTTCTTTTTATCGTTTTTTATATTTTACATTTGCATTAAAAACCGTTTTCTAATGAAGTTGCTTTGACAACTGCCAGTTTTTTCCATTTAAATGCATCATAACAGATTTTCTATATTCTGTAGAATAAATTTCGCTTCAAATTTATCTTCTTTAACAAGAAAAGACAATTAAAGAAGTGCAGACAGAGCGTGTATAAAATTAATGTGTTTCATTATTAAGGTGTTTTTGGTGCGGTAACAAATACAATTAATATTATATAATATTAAATTAATCAAGATATTAATAAATAAAATATTAGGCGCACTTAAAGTAGAAATTAAACAAATTTTAAGAATTGTGTATTTACGACAGCGTAATTATTCTATGTCATAAAATAATTATAATATGTTCTGACACAAAACGTCAGGTGTTCTGCCGTTCATAAGATTAAAGATCAATTTAAAGTTACAGGAAATTGTACGATTTGCCTCTCATCATCCCAACAACTATTCGCAACTTAACTCCGACTTCCCATTTATTCTAGTAAAGTACGTTTAACCGAGGTAGTCTTTTAGACGACTGTCCTTTGCTAAATACCAGAGTAATTGCTTCGCCAGGATTAATAATTCAAATTTAAAGCAAGTCGTCTAAGGAAGGAGAAAATCAACGTGTAATACTCAACATTAAGCAGTCGAACTTTACAGTGGTAATATGGTGATTCTGATTACACAACAGATTAATATATGAAAACAGATTACCTAACCTTCGCGAGTAGGCGTAAAAATGTTATTTCACAAACGTGAGATTTGAAATAAGCTTTCACATCTGGCAAGGCATTTGGCATAGTTGTCCCTGCTATAATCTTTAGCCAGCTAATGTGAAAATTATTTCAAATGCAATAAACGTATGTTTTTTTATATAATATGCAAAAAATCGCTATCAATAATCTTCTCTAAACATTTAAACCAATAGCTTGGTCAGGTGTAACTGATGGTAGATTATCTACGCTGTCCGAATGGTTAAATAAAATAGTTTTAATTTTTATCTCAAGTCCGCAAACATGATTTTTTTTTAAAGTGCATATATCCCGTTTCATGAATAGTTTTCATGAGAAAATCTTTAAATATACTTAGTTAGTAAATAGGAAAATCTATCACAGCACGGTCTTTAGCCTACTGGGCTATAAGCACAGTAATAAATGCGTGTTCCTATGCCAACTAACTAGAGTTGAATTTTCTAACGTTTGAGTGGATGTTTAGAGGTCCTTTGGTCATTACCATAGAAGACCCTGAGATGCCACGCTCGGTTTACCCATATATACGGAATTATTATTTAACTTTGAAAAACTAGCTTCCTCTACACTTATTCTAAAACTAAATTTCTTTTAATCCTTTGATTATTTGCTCTGTATCCTTGCACTTATTCCTGTTATCCATTACGCTACATTAAAACATATTACAGTATATTTATTAAAACAAAGTATGTAAATTCACCGTCTCACTTATCACAACAGAGTCATTTTACGAAGCAAAAAACTTGAAAACAGAATATACAGATTATTAAGCAATAATTGATTGCGCGGGTGGTGGTAACAGTTCTTTAAATCAAGTTTGCGAGCTTGAATTAAAAACCAATCCCAGTCATCGAACACTATAACAAAATTACCGCCAGTCGCAACGCACTGACGCGTTTCGAAGTTTCATGATCATCATCAGAATACGATGGCAAACTGATTAGTGAGGATCAAACCGCATAGCATATATATGGAAAGATAAAATAGTCATGCGGCTCTCACCTATAGTCTCGTATAAAATGTACATAATTGGAAATGTTGGCTGCATAATTTCTATGCAGTCACGAACACAGCTGCTTGTAGCTTTTGTCATATATATATATATATATATATATATATATATATATATACAATAAAACTATTTTTTGAATTCGCGGGCGGTGATAACAGTTATTTAAATCAAGTTTGCTAGCTTGAAGTAAACACCAATCCCATTGTATTTAACCAGTCGTCGAACAACAGTGCGTTGTGACTGGCGGTAGTTACGTTGTTGTTCGACGACTGGTTAAGTACAATGGGATTGGTGTTTACTTCAAGCTCGCAAACTTGATTTAAAGAACTATCCAGACTTTTACTTCAATCAAATTTGATATCCATTCCGTAATATTAATAAGAATAATAATTTATAGTCAACTTCAATAGTTTATTGCCAAAATATCGTCACACTAGATTACTTTCAAGAAACTAATAATGTAAAGCCAGGTACATGAAGCCTGTGTAACACGCAACACAAAATCTCAAGCAGTCTGAATGACGGTCGCCAAAGAAAATTAACAATCTTCGACAATATGCACAAAGAAAAATTACAAAAAAAGTTAATATATATATTTTTTAAACCAAAACATTGTTTTATGAAACAAAACCGAAAAATAAAATTGATTCATTTTTATATGTTTTAATTGATGTCCAACCAGTTATTTGACCTCCACAGATGGATTCCCGTTTAAGCTTGAATTCCTGAATGTACAATGACTGTACTAGTTTATTTGGCGGATTAAGACACAATTAAAAAATAGATGCCATCACACGATTGCTTTATTCCATGCAATTTGCGCCCTATAAAGTGTATCAATTTGAAGAATAAATTGACAGTAAAATTTGAAAAATTCCGTTGAAACACTCGGCTCATTTCACCTTTTTTGTTTACAAACTTCAATTTTAATTAAAAAAGAAATTTAGACTTTTAATATCTAAAAATGATCGTAAATAAATATATCCTTTTGGAGAGCCAAGCAGAAGAAGCTTGATAATGAGAATGATTTTGAAATAGAAAATTGTCCGCTTCTTTACTTACATTACGACTAATTCAATCTCGTAACCCTTATTTCAGAAATTTCATGTAATGTAATGGGACTTCACATTTATGTTTCTTGCCAGCTAATTTATTTAAGTTATGTACATTATATACTGACATAAATTAGTATGCATTACATTGATCATTATAAATCAATGAATTGGAGACAACTATGTAAAATGTGATAGTAAATAAACGTGTGTGGAGCCTAAAATTGGACTCCAGGCAATACTACTATCCTAATTTCCACTGATCGAACTTTCACTTTTCGCTTTAATGTTTAAAAGCCTATTAATAAGTTTTCACATCATGCTTGAAATAAACTGGCAAACGAAACGCCATTATATTTTTTGCTCAATATAAACTTTGTTTGATTTTTGTATAATACTTAAGTGAACACTTATTAGAACACATATTGACAAGTATCATTGCTTTAATAACACTCATTGTAATCTTTCCATTTGCAGAGATAAAAATAGATTTTAACAGATGCAATTAACGTTTTCTTCTCTCATGCTACTCAAATGCCTATATTGATTTTGAAAGGTGAAATCATCAGAAAACATAAACGTGGAAATAGTGCAATTTAGGGAACAACTAATTTAATCACCTCCTAGCCAAGCTCAATGCACTAACATGCTTTTCTACTTACATAGATTCGGCTACAATGAATTTGTCCACAGAATTTCATATATGGCTTATAAATTTCTGCTATCGCATCTAGTAATTAACTTAAAGGTCACGTATGTAGAATATACGTTCGTGTATCTGAAAAAAAATTTATGTTCGAACATGGAAATGGTACAATAAGTATTCTAGCTATACTAGAAGTATAAATTCTTACGATAATTTGACCATATCTTCTTAAAAACAATTGTGTTTACGTACATATTTGCAACAGGTAAATTAACTTGATGGCATCTCCATGCAAGTATGCTTATTAATATTTTACTCATAGGAATACTTACAAAATTAAACAAGAAATAAGTAGATTAAGTTTTTTTTTATTTTGTAATATACACGAGCTATAAACTCCCAATTCAGTTAGACTACTACGTAAAAAAATAAAGATGCTCGTGAGTTAACCAGATATTTTAATTTCATGAACAAACAAAAATAGTAAATATAAAGACGAAAACGGAAAACCACATCTTAAGTCGACTGCATTTCACAATTCATTTTTTAAACACTAATAAGTGCCTGGCTGTGTGCGAGATTTTCTAATCAAACTATATTCGGCTTTCTCGAAAGAGTTTTCACCTCAGCTAACCTTGTTCTGACTAGAATGCTCTATTATCTGATTCATTAGCAGTTCACACGGTAGCTATATCATGATTGGAAAGAACATTTGTTGGAATGACAAAACCACCGTACGTACAATAGAATTGATGCTTACTTCATACAGATAAAATTTATTTTTTTGTATGTTATCACCAGCCGCGCAATCAAAGATTGTTTAATATATTGGAGTTTTTAAATAACAATTTATTGCTCAGATGCTTTTATTATTGGGATGAATTTTGTTGAATATTGGAATAAATTCTTGTTTTAAAAATGTAAGTAATCATGATTTGTCATTAGTCCAGTGATTATTTCGGATGATGCGTTCACTTCACAAAACTTAATGAGGAAACGGAAGATTGGTTCTTTTTAATTCGTCTAGAGTTCTTGAAAGGTAGCATATTATTTTTCGAATTTAATCAACTTTTCTATTTTAATCGGAAGATTTCTCGAAATGGAGAGTTAGTTTCTTAACAATATGTTAGCTTTGAAAAAATAAAATCATTATAATAACAAACAGCAAAATTTAGAAGCTAACTACTTATAAATAGTTTTCAAAAAATATAATTATTCCATTAGAGTCAGTAAATGGATCGATCATAGCAAAAATCGACTTTCAATTGAACAACCAAACGCGTTTCAGAAAAGACAACGCCCCTCTAATTTGCGGAAAGAACAATCAAGTCGCCCATTCCGAAGACAAGACCAGATCTGAGTCTGCAAATGGTGCATCTAAAACAGGTGACGTGAATGCGAGCGAACACGACACAGGTCTGCCAGATTCAGGACAAAACACATTATTTTCTGAACAAGATGCAATGATATACAAAGAGCTTTGGGAAATTGGGGTTTGTTTAATATTTCTGTCTCATTGAATTTTAATTATACATACAAATTGTGGGCATAACATGGGAATTGTTCATAATTGCCAGTTTTATGAAGTTTATCGACTACGGGTTTCTACCTGTTGGTTAAATCCACATTGCCAGTAAGGACACTTAAAGACCGGAATCGAGCAAAATATCACATTATTCATGGCACTATAGCTTACCCAAATTTTGTGCGGTAGATTTTGCATCTGGCAAGCTGCTATACCTGGTCTTAAGTTGGAAGTCATACATCACGCATTTTTCGAGGATGAAAGAAAAAAATTAAAGTGTTTTGACCGCGTCTAATTACATTTTTGTGCAGATTAATGGAATTTTTTTAAAAAAACATGTGACGAATGCAACTTGCTATCCACAAATCCATCATAGTTCCTTCATTTTTGATTAAATGTTTATGTAACAACCTTCGGCGGCAATCAACTCAAAAACTATTTCGTTTGCAGACCTGTCATTGAAAAACTTTATGTATTCCAAAGTTAAAGTGAATTATAATTATTGTGAAATTTTCTATCACTGAACCCAAATTGGACAATCCGAATTAGTCGTTGTAAGACATTAATCGTGCATATTGATGAGTAGTGTGAATAAGAGAGTTGGTGAAAGATTTATTGATATCCAAATTTATGTTGACTGTGCAATCTAAAAATTGCATAAGATTTCTCAGCCAGATTTGAATTGAAAATTTGCCCTGAGTTAAGGGCAAAAATGCTTACCTGTGTAAAACGCGTCTGAAGGAGACCAAACCCTAGAAAATTGTGTTTCCTATTCGTGTTTAAATAACCGCTCAAGATTTACACCTGTCACGCGATTTTTAGTTTTCAAAACCCAAGTTTTCTTAATTAAGCATCATTTAAGCATGTTTTATTTGTAATTTAAATACACAAACCCAACCATGTGATATTCATTGTTTAAATTAAGCAACAAGGAATATCAGCTATTAATGTCTGCTTTTGTTCAAAATTTCGGACATCAGCTTCAAAAAATGCGTAGCTTTTATTCGTTTCCTTTTGCATTAACTATTTTTATCCTTAAAAGAATAAGGAAGTTATGTCCAAACAAATTTATGAGTATTGTCTTTGAATAAAAGACGATTTAAATGTCCATACATTGCTCCAAATAAGAACAAACGAAGTTTTGTAAATGGGTTAAATTTGACTTCCAAGAAATTTTCGTGCGTAGGCTAAAAAAATCCAATAAAAATCTTAACAACTTCACAAAGTTGTTCTTTACAAAATACTGAGTTTACGATGAATTATACTCTTAAATATTCAAAAGGCAACGAAAACCAAAAACTATCTCTCTAAACGTAAAACAGCCGAATCAACAACGTTGAATGAGGTAATTTTTTTCAAAACAAGTAATTATAGGATTTAAAATATTAAATCCAATTTTCTGCGCCATAACTCAAGCTAATATTGCTAAATCTTTAAATGAACTGAATTAGCATTAAAAGATGAATCTCGTTGCGCAGTGCTGTCCTTCTTGTTGTGGATTTGACCGCATTTTTCTTGTGCGAGACAATTGACAGTACTCTTAGGTCGGTAAAATCTTGAATTTTCATCATTTTCTGGTGATGTAATTTTTGGCCTTAATTGATGGGTTCTCACTTTTCCCAACTTTTTTAAGCCTTCCATTAGTTGATTGTCTGAAAATGACGTAGGAACAAGATTTTCCATTGTTCTTTTACCAAATTTTCGAGACCGAATTTCCAGTCTCATCTTCCGGGTTGACACAATACGCACAGGAATAAAATATTTGCCACAAGTTTTGTTTTATTCCTGTGCGTATTGTGTCAACCCTGAAGATGAGACTGGAAATTCGTTCTCAAAAATTTGGTAAAAGAACAATGGAAAATCTTGTTCCAACGTCATTTTCAGACAATCAGCTAATGGAAGGCTTGAAAAAGAAGGGACAAGTGAGAACCCATCACTTGAGGCTAAAAATTACATCACCTAAAAAAGATGGATTAGCATTAACTTGTAAAATAAATATTCATCATGAAAGTATAATCCTTGAGTTTTATTAAATTACACTTTGCAAGATTGTAATAAACACCAATCACAATGTGCTTAACAAGACTTTTATACGCATAGCAAAACAACCGTCAGTCGTATGCACTGACGCGTTTAAACCTTCAATGATCACCATAAGAGTAGGACGGCAACCTGAACAGCTAGGATCAAACCCCAATGCATATAAATGGAAATCAAAATTAGATATGCGGTTCTCACCTCTAGCAGTCTCGCGAGCATTGAACTTGACTAGAAATGTCGGCTGCACAATTTCTATGCGGTCATGAGTATTAACTCTTTAAATCAATTTTGCGAGCTTGAAGTAAACTCCAATCCCATTGTATTTAACCAGTAGTCGAACAACATAACAAAACTACCGCCAGCCGCAACGCACTGACGCGTTTCGACCTTCCTTGATCAACATCAGAGTACGACGGCAAACTGACTATCGAGGATCAAACCGCATTAAATATATATAGAAATCAAATTTAGATATGCGGCTCTCACCTCTAGCAGTCTCGCACACATTGAACTTGACTGGAAATGAACATTAACTTTTTGCAGTTTTCGCCGAATATACATAATCGTCACAATTAAATAATCAGTGATTGCGCGAGTAATGGAAGCATTTTTTTTAAAAACAGGTTTGCGAGCTTGAATTAAAGACCCATCCCATTATACTTAATTAGACATCGAAAAACATAACATAACTAATGACAGTCGCACGCACTGTAGCTTTTTAGCTTTCCATGCTCATCATCAAAATATGACAGCAAATTGACTTTCGAGGATCACATCACATTACATTTATATCGAAAGCAAAATTAGATATGCGGCGCTCAAATTTAGCAGTCTCGTCAACGTTGTACTTGACTGGAAATGTCGACGTCACAATTTCTATGCAGTCAAGAAAATTATTTGCTTTGCAGCTTTCGCCACATATATATAGTTAATACAATTAAACAATCAATGATTGCGCGGGTGGTGGTAACATTTAAAAAAATCAAGTTTGCGAAATTGAAGTAAACACCAATTCGAACGTAATTAACCAGTCGTCGAACAACATAACATACATAGACCCTTTTCGAACTTCCATGATCATGATAAGAGTACGATGGCAATCTGACTAGCGATGATCAAACCCCCGCATTCAATGACTGTATTATTGTATTAACTTTCATTCGTCATTACCAGCCGAAACAGTCAGAGAGCATTAAATTTCCCATATGTTGATATAACAACCTGTTAATTAAAATAATGAGATGCGGCTTGCACAAGTTGTACAATCAACGATGTATTTTTATATTTATTACAGGCTAAAAAATTAGAATGCATATTTTGGATACAATTATGCGTACTGATTAAAACCGTTAAACTTTAAAAATTTTTAAATTTCGTGCATTGATTTCTCTTTATATTTCTGTTATCATTCAATTTAAGCAATAATGTTTTCTAATCAAGCCATGGGAATGTAGTTGTTCAATTTATTATACCTTGCGTCCAATTTTAGTTAAAACTTATTAAATACATGTATTTAAAGAATGAGTGTCAAATAGTTTGTCATATTCCAGATTGATTATGCTTAGGACGCATACGTTTGCAGATTTTCTTACATTCATTTTCTGGTTATATAACAGCCATTTACCTTCGGTATCACGATTGCATAATTTGAGAAAATGCAAAATTACTGTGTAGATTTAGTTTGACACAAAACTATTCTAGTTTTCATTGATTTGTGACAATAGAAATGTATTTGTTTACTGCGAAACTCGTCATGGTTTCCTAGTTAACAAATCTGACTTTTATGAGTGTAAATTTCGACTTGATTTCATGAGAACAATAGAAGGTTCAAACGCGCAATCGCGTTTAACTGGCGAATTCATAACCAAATAGAACCACTAGATAAAGATTTGCATTGGTTTTTATAAAATTTTGCACAAATTAATTAAAATATATAATCTTAATTTCTTGAAAAATGTTCAATTTATCACAGTAGACTCTCAAATACTTTGTAAAATAAATATCTGCAGCAGAATAGAATGACAACCGCAAATATAATGTCGTGTGTTACTCGTGAAAAGAACCTGAAAAAAATTGTAAATTTTCATAATTTGTAAAAAATAACATAAAAATAACTATAAAAATAAGGCAAAATGTAGAATGAAATATCAGAATAAAATTTTAACAGTAATGCTAATAAATGTACCACTGCTTCTATTAATAATAATGAGTATTGTTTTTATTAAAACTTTTTTATTTACGCAAAACTTACCGTTATCATTTCATTTTTGCAAATTTGGCGTTAAAAGCCATATAGCCTAACAAGTTTTAGGATCAAATACAACTAAAATAAAGAAACATATTGGTATGAGTTTTATGCTGACTAGCAATGTTACGTCGAAGTTATAACGGTGCTCTGGAATAAATATAGCAGCCCTAATACTGGTGGCATAAAATAACTGCATGAGATTTTGCGTTCAAACCGAGACGAATTGTTATTCATTTCTCTTCGGACGTTAATTAGAAATATTAAAAGCATCAAAATATTGTCGCAATGACTTAATTAATGACGAACATTAAAATTAAAGCCTTACAGTTAACATAACATCTTGAACCATCGAGAAATGTTTCTTTAAACGTCGGGGTATTATGTCGTCAGAAAATCTACATTCTCAATAACAACAAACGATTGAACGACATGGTGAAGCAGAGTTTAAATATCACACTTTTTCCTTAAATAACCAACACTGCTTAAATAAAAATATTTACAAAAAGAATTATTAATAAATGTAAATAGACTGTTAACTTTCATCGAACAAAAACTTCGTTGACTGTTTTATAGAAAATGCTTAAAAATATGTATACGCGCATTTTGGGATTGAAACTTTTAAACAATGGGATAATAGGTGAAAATTGCAAAAAGCTTACATTAAAAATGTTGAATGCGAAGAAAGGATACCAGCATAAACATATGGTCCTTAAAAAAGGATGCAATTCCGTGAATATTTTCGGTAAACATTCGCCTCCATTAATCGGTTTAATACGTTTCGTCCATTCGAAATTTAAACCATCTATTAAAACAAGAATAAGCCTTATAATTGAAGAATAACATATGTGCTTAGCACATATTCATTACAGTATTTGGCATAACGAAGTTAGTAACATAGAAGTATATAGCTCCAGGCGGAGATGCCGTGTCAGTATTAACAAAAGTTGTAATCGCATTCAAACAAGCATTTCCGGCTTTCTGTTGTAAGTTACGTTTTCTCTAAAAAAATATCCACGCAAATAGGTTCTTTGCAAATAAGAAAATTTGATAACTTACATTGATAAGCAACAGAGTATGAGACTTTTGCCGATTTCATTTGGAAATCAAGTCTATTCGGATTCTACATTTAAGGTACACTTCTACAAGTTAGCTACCGCCGATGAATGTCATTAGCACAGGTATGCAGTCATTAAGACGTTATCCTAAAGCGTTTTGCATTACTCAGAATATTTTTAAAGAAATGTTCATCGTACAGGTAAAACGTCAATAACTGTAATTTCAATCGATTTATTCAATGTTAAATGCACTTCTATTAAATATTTAATTTGACTACAGTTACTAGGTTTTAATACTAGAACGTATTTCACTGCTCTAGATGACGTCTGATGGCGCCCGAAATTAAATATTTTAACGAACGGTCGTATCCGCGGAAGCGTTTCGTTGCAAAATTCGACCATTTTTGTGCATAAAATTTGCAGCCATTATGTGAAATTAATCTAACCCATCTTTTGACAGTTAATGTCATACTGCACGTGACTCGCAGCAAACAAACTAACAGAATGTATTTGATTAATTTTAAATAAAATTTTATAGATTCAAATATTGGAAAAATTCAGAGAATTATGGAAGCCAAATGGCGAATATCGAAATAATAACGATCCAATATTTTGAAAAAATCTGATTAATCTATATTTCTTTAATTTATAGCGAAATTCCTCAACAAATTTCAATAAGGAAAAAATATTAACACAAAACAATTGTTTAAAATTTTAATTTTCATTCGTATGATGTTCTCCGTTTTACAGAATAAGGATCACAACAATCAATATTGACGCATATAGTCGGAGTTTTTCAGTTAATATTGCAATTAGGTAAAACACACATTTGCCTTTACCAGCAATCAAAGAGAAACAGCCGTTAATCTCGACCTCAAATACTATTTTGCAAGACACATTCGCAAGTTGTCGATAAACTTACGTAGGCCGATCGACCTGAGGGTTAATTACTATAATGAGAGAAAATTTCCACTACAAAACCGGTTTTAAATCAAATGGTGAATACCCGTCTGCAATTGCGCAGCACATCGTCGAAACTTCACACTTATGTCCTCCAGAAATAGCATTTAAGATAATTATTAAATGCAAATCCCAAGTGAGTTAGCCATGTACGATGCTTTATGGATACTCAAACTGCATCCGGATATATGTAAGCAGAAGAAGTATGTTCAGGCATTGAGCTTGAACTGGATGTGATGCTCGCAAATCATTGGATTTTCCGTTATTTCATATTTTCATTTTTCTATTTTGTTTGTTCAGTAAATTTATATTTAAAGAGATGATTATTGTAGATATTTGAGAAGAATATGAGAAAGCATTTGATCGTGCATTTGATCAAATTTTTCTATTTTGTTTGTTCAGTAAATCTATATATAAAGTGATGATTATTTGTAGATACTTGAGAAGAAAATGAGAAAGCAACTGATCGTGTATTTGATCAAATTTCTCTTTCATTTTGCACATGGAAAGCATACTATTAAAATTTATCGAGATAACTTTTAGTGTTTACGATCAAAATTCATCAAAGAAATTGTCGAATGCACGTGAGGAATGTACAGGAATGTAAATGTTACTTTAGATGATATTAGCATAAACCATATTTTTTTAAGCCAGACGCATAACACTGATAATGTGTAAGTAGTGGGAAATATTGAAGCAATTGGACATCCATAGATCATCATCCGAACCTGAGGGAATTGTGATTCATAGAAATGAAACTGTGATCATTTGCATAGTTGTAGTTTACCTCATCCAAGTGCATCACAATGTGTAAAATTAATTTTAACTAACATGTTAGATTTTACACAGTCAACATTCTGCTTAGCGCAAGATATCTGTGATCTCTACGTCAGAATTTCATAAAATTATTTATTTATGGCTGTTCTATTCTCGTTATACAGCTACTTATAGGGTTCTGATGCTGCGCAGGAAAAGTTGATTTATAGAAGTGTTATCAACACCTCTCCTCCTAATGGACATTCAATGATTGTTAAGTCGTATGTTAATGAGCACTTGTGGCGGAAACAGCAAAATTATTATATCCATAACTTTAAAGAAAGTTTGCAGTTCTCATTTAAAGGCATATACTATTCGTACGAGAAAACTAAAATATTATTGTGTTCGACAGATTAAATACAGTGTGATTGCTCGCAAACTTGATTTAATAATTATTATCACCATCCACGCAATCAATAACCGTTTTATTGTATTTCATATATTCTTTCCAACTATATTGTTTGGGTAGTTTATGCAGATATTCTCAGCTTTTATTATTAATGTGTCATCCAGCCGAGACTTAATTATCCCTATTTCCGCAGTCAAGATGTTCGTTTATGCAGTCCATCCTCTAACTAAATTTCAAATCCGTCAGAAGCCATTTGTTTTTCTTCACACACGTTTTATTTTTAATAAATATTATACATGATTTTGCTCGTATAAAGAGCATCGATTTATTTTTTAAAAATTACAAATATTTGCTATTTACTATTCACTTCCGCGGCTTAAAGTGTGCTTCCATCATTGTGCTGACTGCTTCATCATAATACGGGCTCTTCTGCGAGAACTTTCTGTTGAATTCATGCCAGCCCTAGATAGGACTCTTGGCGCGTACTTAGTCTCAAAGGTGGCTATTGCTACAACCTATATATATATATATATATATATATATATATATATATATATATATATATATATATATATATATATGACGCAAGTTGACAAGGTTATTCTTCGTAACTGATTATACATTCCAAACCAACAGTTTCAGTAAATTACAAGGCTTGAGAGAATACTAGAGGTGAGAGCCGCATATCTAATTTGCTTTCTATATATATGAAATGCGAATTCATCCTTGTTCATTTGTCTGTTGTACTCTGTGGATGAATATGGAAGATTGAAATGCGTCAGTAAGCGCGACTGAAAGTAGTTTTGCTATGTTGTGCTACCGGTTAAATAAAAACGGATTGAGTTTTATATCAAATACACAAAATTCAATAAAAGGAAAATCTAAATTTGTCAGTTTGGATAAATTAGAGCAGTACGGCTGTATTGCGCTTTTTGTACAGACTAATGTTTTTCTCAATGTCAATGCGGAAAACATAATTTAGATTATATTAATAACTCATTTTGCGAATAATATTACAACTCTGTTTAAATTTTTGCCATTTTTACAGTGCATATAAATTAAAAGACGTGTTATAAAATTATCCAATATAATAACATGTGTTAAAGAAATGAATTTTAAAATAAAACTTGAAAAATATATTCGTCTACCAATTGCGATTTGTGAAAATTAATTTAGCATGTAAGTGTGTTTTCAAGCGTTTTTGTACGTGGCTTTTGCTAAAAGCTCCGCTTTCGAGGTCATTTAACTTTTGAAGAGTGATATTTTAAATTTGATTCAAACGGAAACCAGCAATAAATAAAGAATAAATCGACTTAAAACTTTCAAACTAATTTCAAAACATTATTTCAGCGAATTTTGTCTGTAAAAATTGCTAAAAATGTGAAAATTTATTTACTTTACTCAAAAAGTGAAATTTAATCTTAGAAAAATACTCGCAGTTTCATTGTAGTTTTGTTGGCCAAAACCACTAGTTCGCGCTTGCTTGAGGTTGAAAGTGGTTTCGCCATTAAACAAGCATTGATTTCGCGGGTGGTGATAAAAAATCTATAATTCTTGTTTACGAGCCTAAAACAGACACCAATTTCATTGTATTTAACCAGTCTTGGAACAACATCGCAAAATTACCGTCAGTCACACTTTCTGATACGTTTCCTTATCAGAGGATGATGGCAGTCGGAATAGCGACGATTAAAACGTAATGCATACATAAGGACAGCATATCTAATTTTGTTTTACTTATATAGGCATTTCGATTAGATCTTCGTTAGTCAGGTATGCCGTTGTGCTCCGAAGATGATCATAGAAAATCGAAACGCGTCAGTGGGTGTAATTGAGAGTAGTTTTGATTTTTTGCGACTGATTAAGTACCATAATATTTTTAACACAATGCAGAATAAGAATTGCTATTTGGATTACATTCTTAGCATTGCAGGATAATTGACCTCGTCTAAAATTTTTTCGCATTGCCTTGCATTTCAGTTATTTTTATAACCCCATATGTACAAAGACGTTTCAAACGCATCAGTACGTCGAAAATTTAAAAGTAAAAACCACAGTCTAAACAGAAAAATGTCATTCATTTGGAATGCGAGCCTTAATAAAATTCTTAGTGACCTTTCTATTTGCAAAAAAAGAGAAATTTCATCAGATACAAGACCCGTTTCTCTTTCATGTTATTCTCAGGTATCTACAAATTAACATCTCTTTATATGTAGAAATAAAAATTATAAAAGGAAATAAATATATTTATAAATTTTAATTTCACATATTATGAGTTGAAATCCAGATTTTTATTCAAGGCAAGATTTAAAAAACAACCCTTACTCTTTTCGGGACATTTTGTCGTTTAGAATCTCCAATTTGTAATTTATTTTAATTAAGGATACATTTCAAAAAATAAAACCATTACAAATTTTAATTTTACAAGCTATAGAATATCGTAAAATGGTACTCACCGTTTCGTTCGTGACAGCATGTAAGGTGTGTAGATAATATGTTACAGCTTTTTAAAGCTATACATAGGATAACGAAATTTATATTCTCATTAATATGCTTGAATGAATGTACATTTATCTTTTAGCATGAAAATGAAGTCGACTATTTTATTGGTGTTCATAACAAGACTTGAACCTTGATTTACATTATTCTTATCACGACTCGCGCAATAAATCAACTAGCTTTTAATAATGTCGTAACATAGGCAAACCCGTTATCTTTATAACTGCAATTGCAATGTTATGAAACAACTAACCGAGAGACGGGTAACTTAACTTGTCCAAACGTTTAGTATATTCTTCACAAGATTACTTTACTCAGGTTTCCTTCGTGTTCGGCTGAAATTCTGGTAGATTCAAATCAAATCATTAAGCGTAAATATTTTTAAAAAATTATTAAACGGCATCACTATAAAATAAAATAGGACATTAGGAATCACCTTAGAACCACAATCTTGGCATACAAAGAGCATCATGGTCTTTAGGCAGATTAAATAGTAGAGGTGAGCTCATTTCCACACCAAATTGATTACTTTACTATTAAAGTTGTACATTTTAAATTAAAGTTAACGTTGGCCATTTAAGCAAAAGCGGCATGTCGTAAATTTATCATGCAAATTGTTATTAAATTCCATGCTAATTTTCAAATATTTCAATAAGCCATTTATTGACTTATATTATCGATGATTCTGGTAATATTTCTTAACAATGAACTATAAACGTCTTTTCCTCTTTTGCTCCAGCTGGAGAACTCACTGGCAAACAATGTAATCACACGAATCAATAGATGTTATCGAGTCAAATGGCATAAAATTTGCTACGTCTCGAGTACAAAAGGCATCTGTTTGCTAGTGTTCATGTTGATTGTTTGGACTCTGGCTGTAGGTGGCATAACTTTGCTGTTCAAAAATCATTTTGGTAAGCACGTCCAAATAATGAAATTTATTTCTAATTAGATTCATGCACAGGCTTTCACTTCGATATTTATACTCTATTCATTTGGTTTTACTGCATTTTTGCCATTTTGATCGCTTAGTCTAAAAGATTAAAAATTCTTAGAATCTCTTATTGATATTTTAATAAAGTAATCAAGTAGAGCTGCTAATATTTTTATTTAGAGTTGGCAGAAATTCAATATTTGAACCAAAAGTCTGAAGATTCTATTAAAATCTTTTTAGTGACAAAAATATTTCGCAAGAAGATTTGAATTAAAGTGGGATAAGATTGTAAAATCTTGTAACTCGCAAACAGAACATTAACCAGTTAAATAGTGCAATAACTGTAGAC
Source organism: Eudiplozoon nipponicum (assembly GCA_029291075.1). NCBI lineage: Eukaryota > Metazoa > Platyhelminthes > Monogenea > Mazocraeidea > Diplozoidae > Eudiplozoon > Eudiplozoon nipponicum. The sequence continues at coordinate 39,242 of JAQBSW010006235.1, forward strand.
AAATATTTTTCAATTTGTGCCACATACAAGAAATAACTCTTTCTCTTGATCTCTTAAATTTTCCACAGTTTATCAAATTTAATCCGCAGCTGAAAGAATTAAAGAAACGAACGCTTAATTGGATATATACTTGTTAATTGTGTGAATATGGGACTGTGTCCATCTTTTTTCTCGCTTTGTGTCGATTATTGTATAAAGTATGTACTAAATCCAACTTAATCACTATTTGCACTTCAAAATATATCGCAGTCGAATTCAGTACTGGTTAACAATTTTCCTTTTATAACTGTGGTGTAAACTCTTACTTCCCAATAAAGTTAGGCTTCGATGAAATTGATTTCTCAATTTAAACTGCCAGTACCCTTTTGAGACACGATATATATATATATATATATATATATATATATATATATATAATGTATAGTGAATTAGCTTTTAAATCGCATTGTCCAAGACCTTATATGAAGTTAGCTTTACTACAGCAGGTTTACAAATTCGTATAGGAGATTTTACCGTCCTATTTTCCCACATTCCTCAACCAAATATATAGTGGGTAAAAGGCGTAATACCGGTTCCTACTGATGAGTCGCCAGTAAGCACAAAAGAATGTGCACGAAATTATATCTTCCACTCATGCTGTCTTTGGTTTATTCTTCTAGTCAGGTTAGAACTAATTTGTTAGTAGGTGCGCAACACCTAATATATAATTGCATATATATTAGTTCTTCGCCACAAATAATGTCCAATCTTTTGAAACTGCATTCTCAAATTATAATTATTTACTGGTACCTGTAAAGTAGAAAATTCGTATTCTAACGAATAGTCAAATCCCATCGAGTAATTTATGTGCCCACCTTTCTCAAAGCCAATTTTTTTTCAAATTGTGAAATGCATTATATTAAAAAATAAATTTTATGAAATATTTAAATCTTCATCATTAGATTTCAGTAGGTATATTGTCCCTCAGAAATTTAAACGCTAGAGATCAGGTCTTTTTGCTAGCAACAAGAAATAAGATCTTCCACCAATTTATACGAAACATCTAAAAATGGCTTCAAAGCACACAAGCCATTTATTTCTACTTGTGAATGTATAAATACACGTATGAAGTAGCACAATTCTGCTTTCAATCATATTTTCAATTGGTTGTTTGAAGAAATAAAAGCACATTTAATAACATATTCCAAAAAAAAATATCTAGACAAGAAGAATAAAAAATTTATCATGATTATTTCGAATAAATCAAACTATCCTTGTTAATTTGTAAGATTGGTTTATATTTGAAAGCTTGCTTTTAATAAACAGCTCTGGAGGAAATCACACTTCAAACAACCTCAAACTATTTCTTACTTCGGTCAATCAAATTTATGCAAATACAGAAGACTTTATAATTCATGTTTTGAGGACAAAAATAAATCTGTCGTATAAAATGGAATAACGATGAAAATCTAAATAACCAGTCAAATATAATATACGTGGAAGGCCTGCGCAACACATTTTTAATTATTATAAGAAAGGCGTACCAAAATGCTACTGTTCTTTCGATTATTGCCTTAAATATATTTTACCATGAACTGTGTAAAATAAAGCAAGTTTCTTTTGACTACAATCTGCAATGGGGCTTCCCGGCTTTGTCCTGAATAAGGCTTCGGTTTACTTCACATGCTTAAAATATGGACTCTCAAATAATATTAAACTATGCTTACTCGAGTATCTTGGCTGAAAAGCTTAAGCGATTGCACGACTCTTAGATATATGTGCTATTAAATCATTTCATTATTTTAATAATTAAAATCTTATGCACACACGCATAATCCGAAGACTCTGACATTTTCATGTCTAGTCCAAGTACAGATAATGCCATTGAGACAGAATTAACCTTGTCACACTACAATAAACTGATCGCTGCAAAACTGTCGCAATATTTCGTCCATCCAGTGTCACTCGGTCAGCAAGAATACGACGGTGTGGTCAAATGAACGATATTTAAATCCTAGTATCCAACCATGAGATAGTTGATCTATTATTGTGATTCCAAACTTCAAACGGAGTGTCCATATTAACCCACGGAAAATTTGCGTTTTCTTCTTTTCTTGACTAACAACAAGTTCGTCGCCGCTATAAGGCTATATCAGGGTTTATTTCCAGACACAGTTAAATCATTTAGGGCGAGCATCTTAAAAAGTCACATTGCGTGGCTCCTTCGACTTATAGAAGAAGGCGCAAATGCGCCTACTGACATATTTCAAAACAAACATTCCACGTAGTTGGTATCAGACCAAATGAATGGAGGAATGCTGAATCTCCGCGATTTGCGTTCTCGTTTTGTCGCTTTGCACTATCAGTTTCGCAAAGATCAGATTGATCCCCATTTCCAAGTACGCATCGAGTTTGTCTTCCTATTGGCTGGGTGCAAATTCGTCTCTTTCTTCCAAAAGCTTAAACATCATCCATGCTATCAATTGCAAAATGAGTTACGATCTAATCTTCGTTGACTGGCTACATTTCGGTATGATATTTACCGTACCATATTCAGGCCTATAATCACGCATACACAGTATAATGCTCACAATTACAGATTTCAGCAAATGAAAGAATATTGAACTATTGTCCTTTTATAGTCCAGCGACATTGATAAAAAATAGGATAAATGAAGATTTCTTATCAAATTTTTGAATTCAAAGTATGAAAGTGTTCGTCTTGCATGCGGAGTCTTGCACGTTTGAAAGCAGTAAATTGCTACTGCAAATGAGCCTAAAATTGGTGCCCCCAGTGACTGAAGTCGGATTTTTATGATACTGGAGAACGGCTACTTTCCTCGTATTTACGCCGAAGGATAACTAAAGTCAGTAAAAATTTAAGGCCTTGAACAAGATGTAGGTTAATTCCTGATTGCCGCCTCCATTCCACTGGTAGAATAAAGAACGTATAGAGTTCATATGCACGGAATAGATAAACAATTATGAGAAAGCGACTAGAAAAGTTTCTTCTTTTGTTTGGGAGCATATTCCGGTTGAAGTACGCATAATAGAATACAAGAAGCTTTTGCTTTTCCTCGTGTAGTGTCAAAACCGACGCATAGTTTATATAGTAGCCTTTGGAATGTGAGGGTTCGTGCTTTGGAAAATCGCACAATCACCTAAGCTACATTGCTTATCTCGATGTGATCATTATTGCTTTGAGCTCGCCAGATTGTATCTCATTGGATAAAACGTCAACTTTCTCTTATCTCATTGTAAGAGGGTTTTTGACACGTATGGCGCTGACAAAATGTTATCCAGTTTTATTCCGAGAGCCTTATCTTTATTGAAAGCTGTACACATGTTTGTTCTATGCTAGATTTCTACATTTCTCCTCATGTGACAAATTTCGTGTCTAGTTTAAAAGTAAACCTACGAAAGTGTTACGATATGCACATATGAAATCGAATATTATTAGGATAGCATTGACGTGCATTTTGATAAGGGGGTGAAAAGTCTGCAGAATCTAGGAACTCCCTTAACAAAGTTTCCAGTTTACTATAATAAAGGATCCGAAAATTCTGAATTAGTTCATTAAAAATTTGGAGAGAGTAAACATTACGAAATTAGCAAACATTTGCCGTTGCGTTGTCTATCCAAAAAACGTTATAACTAACAATCCAGCAAACTATGATGATATCAAATGTGTGTTAGTAATCGCATATCTAGTTACAAATTAGTTAAAATTAGACCATAAAATATACAAACGTCAGCACGATTGAATGACCTAGTCTCATTTACGCATTCGTTTCGTAATTAATGCCAACTTATCAATAATCGCCAGTACTACACCCTATACCCACTATATAGATGAATGAGTAATGTGGTACAAAATCTACTCTACGAAATTGTAAACCTGCAGTGGTAGGGATAACTTCATATAGAGTCTACGATATTGCGACTTCAAAGTCAACTCACTATTTATAATACATATACCGTGTGTGTAAATTTTACCAATACTATGGTTGTTGTGCCAATACCTGATGCCAACACAATGGTTGCCAAATATATACGTTGTACCAAAGTAATAGTTGTCGAGTTAGTAAATGGTACCAACACAGTGGATTTCAAGGTATGCTAAAGTTCATCAAAATTGCAAATTAAAACATCTCAACACTTAAATTCTGTTTGTTACGAAGAACTAGTATATATGCAAGTATGTATTAGGTGTTGCAATCTTAGTAACAAATTAGTTCAGTTTTGATCAGAAGGATAAACCAAAGGCAGCATGAACGGAAAGTATGATCTCATGAACATTCGTTTCGTGCTTACTGGCGACTCATCAGTAGGAGCCGGTATTACGCCCTTTAACCACTATACATTTGTTCGAAGAATGTGGAATAATAGGACGGTACAGTCTCCTCGGATATTGAAGTTTACTCAATTACTATTTGAATACACATTCGTACAGTAGATTTTACCGTCCAATTGTCCCAGACACAAATGTACTCATACAAATATATTGTGGGTAGATAGCGTAATACCGGCTCCCACTGATGAGTTGCCAGTAAGCACGAAACGAATGTGCACATGTGAAGATACGTTTCGTTCATGCTGGTTTTGGCTTATCCTTCTTGATATATATATGAATTCATTTGTTAATAGGAACGTAGTATTTAATAGACACATATATTAGTTCTCCGCAAAAAAATCAATAAATAACTATGGAGGTATCAGTTGGCTGTGCTCCACATCAAAGGTAGTCACAGCTATTATCACCGACAGAGTTAGTATAAAGTGACAAAAAACTAAATTGATCAACTCAAATTTTGTCCTGACCGAGAAGTGAATATATGGACCGTATTAATGCACTGTGTCACATACTTGAGTCGCGCTACTGTTATCGGTTACCAACAAACATTGCTTTAATAATCTACTTAGTACTGTTTAAGATTTTTCGTCTCGATAGTCAACTAAAACAACTCTTTTAGACGGCTGCAACTGCAGAATCAATGGACAGCAATCTCAGAGGCAGATACTGCTAATCATTATATCGACTGCTTGATCGTGACATATTTTATTCTCACTAAGAGAATTTACATAGTAAAAATCTGTAAGAGTCTAGTGGCAAGCTGGATCTAGTGAAGAGGCGTGGTAAATTTTCCAATATTAGCAAATTTTCTACTTGAATCCAACATATGAAGTATCTAGATATCCTTTTGTGTGTGCTTGTATTTATTTCTTTTAAAAGATGCGTTTTAGTTTAGCTTGACTAATTTCCATTGGCATTTATGATTTCTCTTAATTTTTAGTAAGCTATCAACTACCTCTTGTGCTAATACTGTCATACTTTGTCAGCCTCATCTCAACCGTGATTTTCAGTCAGATTTGGAACGTATTTCGGCAAAAGGTATATTGTATGAGGTACTCTTTTAACAAAACAGTAATCTGCGTTTTATATGTTTTGCATGCCATTATGAATTTTCAACGGTTCGACTCTGATAAACTAAAAGAACAATGGTTGTGTGGGCGATGATAAAAATTACTATAATCAAGGTTGTGATCTTGACATAAAAACCTGTTCCTTTATGTACATAAATTTGCCTATATAATCTAAACAATTTATAGGGTTGAAAAGGCAACTCATTCAGTAGACTGGTTTCATCATTATTGGGAAGTCATCACGTACTGTCCAGAATTTGCCTCTGACAGGGCTCGAACCAGGACACGTCTGCTTCCGAATCTGAACCTCTAACCAATAGTGCGGTAGGGTGGCTCAGAGGTTAGAGCACCAGATATGCCCAGGTTTCTGCTTTGTCTGCGACAAATTCTGCAAAATACGTGATGAGTTCCCAATAAGGACGAAACTAGTCTACTGGATGAATTTACTTTTCAACACCATACAATACTTAGATTATACTGATTAATGTATGTACATAAAGGGACAGATGATTCTATCAAGATCGCAACTCTGGCAAACCGGCATAAATCGGCAGCCAGCAAATTAAAATTATCCTAATAATCTTTCAACACATTTTTAAAATCAAGTTTGTGAAATTAAGTTAAACACCTCTTCCACTGTATATAATATGTTGCAAAACTTTAAAAAACCTCCGTTATTCAAACGTAAAGTAGCGTTTTGACCCCCATTAATCGTTATCAGAGCAACACGACAAACTGACTAACAGGGTCGAAACGTTTATCAATATAAGTAACGGCAAATCAAATATACTGTACGTATTCCTAGAAGGCTAGCACATGATTTACTTCAAGTAAATTTCGGTTGCACAGAAATTGTGTTCAACCATGAAAAATAGAAACGCGTCAATACGTGTGAAAGACGACAGCTTTGTTGTGTCGTACAAACGGTTAGATGAAAGCCATGCGACATTATATGAAGTTAGCTCCGTTACTGCAGTTTTATATATTCGTATATGACATTGTACCGCCAATTCTCCCACATTCCTCACTCAAATATATAGTGGACATAGGGCGTAGTTCTGGCTGCTATTGATTAGTGGCCAGTAAGCACAAAACAAAGGTGCAAATGAGATTATATTTTCCGTTCAGACTAACTTTGGTTTCCCCTTCTGATTCTATTTCATCAAATTTTTAATAGGTGCGCAATAACTAGTCTAGTCTCTAAACTGTTATCTTAAGTCATATTTACTATTATACGTACTTTCATATATATATATATATATATATATATATATATATATATATATATATATATATAATAGATTTCTGCAAAAAACATTGTCCAAATTTCCCATCATGTTGTTGCAAAATCTAAATTATTTTTGAAATCTTGATTATGCATAGCATTTGCGCTTTTTCGTTAAAGTCTGTAGAGCCACATTTTAAAACTTTTATAATTACCAAAACTGTGAACTGGACTGGCAGCCTAAGTCATGAAGAGTTCATTGATATTCGGAATCGTTATGTTTAAACAATTACAAAAACACATATCCCATATTTGTTCCAATCAAACAAAAATAGTCTATCTCCAAGAGAACACTTATCTATTAAAAATATGTGGCTTTATTTAATCAATAGAATTTAGCCATACATTGAAATATGCCTACTCGTATGCAAAAATTTGTTTGTAGACGTAGCTTTGTAAGGAAACACGTACAAATTTTGGTTAAGATTCGTGAGATTGGAAATTTTTTGCATGCTATATATACTAGATATTTTTATTCAGGAAAACAGATAAAGCATCAGTTTTCTTTTTTACACAAGTTCATTAAGTTTATCTAAAAACTGATAATTCGATTGCCTTTGTAATAATGAATTGTAACAAGCAATCGAAAATTTAGACTTCAGTAAATTGTAATGCTTATGAATTTCATTCATTTGGAGTGCTACATTAGGCTTGGTAGGGCATGTTTGGCACTAATGACTTCAATTAACTATTAATTTTGTATTTTTATGTATAATACAACATAATGCTAGGCGATTAAATGTTGAAGATACCTTGTATATATTGCACTAGCCATCGCCAAATCTGTCCACAGAAAGTGAATATTCCAACCAAATAAACTGCGTTTTAAGAATAAAAAAACCGACTACTTCAGTTTTGAAAAGATCTCCGTACATAAGATAGAAACCTTTTTTTATTCATAATCTCCTTTTACAATGCACACCAATCATTTATATTACGGAGTGTTCACAATGACATGAGACTGCGGCGTCTATTGAATCCTTAAAAAACCAGATGATATCATATAATAAGACTACAAAATTAACTTTATACAAATAAACGAACATTGGATGCGCAGGAGTTAATAATAATTCTTAGAATCGAAGTTGGAATCGTGATATAAACACCAATCCCGTTGTATAAATACATTTATATGTAGAAATGAGGCATCTTATAATGTTTAAAAGGAAATTCATCCAGTAGACCAGTTTCGTCTATATTGTGAACACTTCATGTGCTGTCCAGGACTCGAAACTGGTCACGTCTGTTTTGAAGTATGTTGCTTGAATCACTGAGCAACCTTACCAAACACAAAATAGACATTACAGCTTGAATTCTGATTCAGGTGATGTGGATGTGGGGGGGGGGCGGAGGATTTTGCCTGATTTTTCTAATGATTCTGGTCATAAGTACATTTAGACTATGATCTATGTGTAGGGAAATTAATTGGCATAAGATAGACGCAACTCCACTCCAATTTGGAGTTTCATTACTTCGCGGGCGCCTAAAATGTATGCAAAAAAGTTATAGAACTTTTGGCTAAGCAGCTGTTGATCAGACCAATGCTGAGCCAAACTTGAATAATCAAACTTATCTATCAAATTTGCAAGTTACTACTACTAAAAACGCGGCATAATGAAGACCATGTTGATCATCTAAAGTTGAATGATTTCTTTGACCTGATATCTTGAGGATAATTTCCATTTACCTGTTAGGAATGTGTGCATTCTGTATAATTGCTTACAATTAAATATAAAAATTATCAAAAATTTCTAAGAGCTAATCTAGACAATGTGGCCTATAAAATGGAAGAGTTGCCCAGTTGAATAACGAAATAAATATCTGCATGAGAATATTTCCGTTGGCTTCGAGGTTCCTAACCAACTTCTCATTTTAATGGTGTACAACACACTAATTTTCCGACAAATATAACACCAGGAATCACACTTTAATATATTTTATCTGACCAGAAGCATAGTCAAAAATAATAATTGCTTATTAAATTATTTATGATCGTCAGCAAAGTTTTAAAAGGCTATCAGGTAAACATATATATATATCTGTGATCAGCATCAGCTTTATAATTGTTAGTAGCGATATTTTCCTAATATTCCTTGTTATTCTTATTTTTAATGACTCTTCAGGTGTTGTGAGGTTATTTCCGGAATGTAAGTTATCCTCACTGATTGTTTATTTGAAGCATGATGGCAGGAATTTGATTAAATGTTTTTTCAGTATAAACTAGAAATTGCATTAGGTAGTAGGTGCAAATCGTACAATAGACCGCTTTCGTCCTTACTGAGATTTCTTCAAGTACAGTCCAGTATTCACAGCAGACGGGGCATGAACCGTGGCACATAGGCATCGGAGTCTGAGACGCTACCAATTGCGATAACTATGCCACATACTACACGTAATTTGATGTCATATACTAAATTCTGTTTTTGGTTAGACTTTTAAACTAGTAATCCCCGATTCTTTATAACACAACACAAATCATGCCAATTGGGGAAGTTATAATAATTCGAAGTCTAATGACACGATATTGATTATTTGTATTTTGTTAATGTAAACTAAACATTGTATAGATATTCAATTTGCGTGAATATGTGACACAACTGGTGCAGTGGATTGAGTCTCAGACTCCAAAACCTATGTGCCCTGTTTTGAACCTCATCTGCTGAAAATTCTAGACAGAATTGAAGTGTTACCAATAAGGGCAAAACCTGTCTACTGGATAAATTTTTCTCGCTACCTGTTGAAATGTTTAATTTTTACTAACAAAGTACAAAAAGATTTATGAAATTCTGTTATTAGAAGTCAAGTCAATGTAACTTCCCCATGTGGATTGGTGTATTTTGTATAATGACAGATTTTAGGTGATTAGGGTGAACTACAGTTATTTCGAAATTCCGAATATGTTCCACCAGAAGGTAAGGCTAATCAGAAAATACATGTTAGCATGTTTAAAATTCTGTGTAATATGCGTCACAGGTGTCGCATTTGTTAGAATTTCAGACCACGAAGCATTTGTGCCCCGGTTGGGGTCCACTCTACGGCTAAATATGAAAAATACTTTATAGATTCCTAATAAGGACGAATTAGTCTACTGGCTGAATTGCTTTTGCCACATACTAAAAGTAATGCTTATTTTATTCTGACAATATATATATATATAAGGATATAGATAAGGTCGAGACTGGTAACCCCCATTTTTTAAGCAATCCTTCATTTATATACTTCCTGGGTTTTCATATGATGATGTGTGTAGCAACAAATTTGACTTGGTTTTACTTCTATACATATTTTGGGCTGATTAGTAAGTGCGTTTGCGTATGTCTACGTGTCTATGTGTATGAGCGAGTCAACAGCAAAATTCATATAAAAATCCTGACGTATTCATTTGCAACTTGACGAGGTTACCTCTTTCAGAAATCTAGAAGAAGTCTTAACGCTTGAACTGAAATTCAGTATACTGCCCTACTTAAATAGCCAGACGACAGAGATAAGAATAAATGCCACACTGGATAGCATGCTAAAATTCTCAAGATTATGAATTTTGTAAACAATATGCTCCCTTATATTCGATTAACTGACGATCGCAAAAGCCCTCGGTCTATCTCAATGCCTATCCTTGACTTATTGCTGTTGAGACAGAAAACCGGTAGTTTAAATAGGAAATTTATCGAAAGCAGAAATAGATTGGACAGTGAATCAGCTACCACAGCGTTGCAAAATTTCCCGAAACAAAAAGCTTTTGCGCACTTTATCATGCAGAATAAAGAAAATCTGTTATAAAGATTATCCATGTCAAGAACTTGCGGTGTTCAAAAAATTATATTAACAATGGGTACCCCAAAATGCTTATCAGAACAAGCATGATGTATCAAAATGAAAAATCAATGAAGCCGTACCCAACGGCTGAACGATATATGCCAGTATACTTTTAAAAGAGTACAAGCCATCCGATATATTTATTCGAAAAATACAAAAGTATGTGATTTCTCAGATCGAAAATGCAAAACTGACGCTTGCTTCTACAAAAGAACGCCTGCTAAACATAACTGCAAGGTATAAGCACCATACAAGCGGAAAATACAAAACTTTTTAATTACGAAAATCCCATGGCTGCTCAGTGCGCTGCGTAAGCCATACTACCCGTCGACTAAAGAAGTGTGCAATCAATTTTTGTTTAATTTTATTGCCTATATATATATATATATATATATATATATATATATATATATAACAAAGTGGATAAAGGCCATTTATTTCGTGTATACTAATCGTCTCTTATACAATCATACATATTTATACATTTTGGGTTTTCAATTGATTATGCTAGTGGTAACAAATGTGACTCGTTTTTACTTCTGTTTCTTGTTTTGGCTAGTTGGTAAGTGTGTT